>WYDI02018297.1:0-22090 GCA_009867235.2 Psittacus erithacus
GGAGAGGAGAGGAGAGGAGAGGTCAGAAAAAGAAAGAAAAGGAAAGGAAAAAAGAAGAAAAGGAAGGAAAAAAGAAAGAAAAGGAAGGAAAAAAGAAAGAAAAGGAAGGAAAAAAGAAAGAAAAGGAAGGAAAAAAGGAAGAAAAGGAAGGAAAAAAGGAAAAAAGAAAGAAAAGGAAGGGAAAAAGAAAGAAAAGGAAGGGGAAAAGAAAGAAAAGGAAGGGGAAAAGAAAGAAAAGGAAGGGAAAATTTGGGGCTTCCAATCCTAAAAGTACATAAAAAGTAAAATTAACCTTAAAATATGAAACCTATATAGCTGCTATATATATATATCTATAGATCAAGTTTATGTTTCAAGCCATAAAGACGGTATTCTCTATCAAATGGCCTAAGCTTCACAGCAGCACAATATACTGCATTTAAAAAGAGAAAACTATGAAGTTTGATATTCTTACCTCATTTTTTTTTTTGAGAAATAGTATTTTAAACATCATTTTATTGCTCTATTATACTTGGAAAAAATTAGAAAACTTCATTTATTAGATAAATACATCAATTTTCCCTACTTGTCTAACAACAGAAAGTCTGTTTTCATGCTATAACAGGACTAATTTCATTTGTTAGGATGAAGACTATCTTGTACTTTGCTAGACAAAAGGTACATCTAACAAAACAAAAGAAGAAGCTGTTAACACTGCCTAAATCCTCATACAGTCAGCAAATCCCATTTTTATTGATTTTATACAGAAGGAATAAAATCTAGTTGACCTCAATCAACTTGTCTCTCAGGGAAAAGACCTCTGCCAGCAAATGCCAGATACCAAATACCTTAGAGCATTTTCCATGCTACTTTAATTTCTACAAGTGAACACTTCTTTCCCTGTCCCAGATCCAGATGCAGTGGCTGACTCCAGATGCTGTGGCTGACTCCAGATGCCAACCGACCAAACAGCCCATTGCTGGATCAAAGAGTCAAGCGAGAGCCCATTCTGTAGAACTAAGAATGTAGAATTAAGGTGCACTTAATTCTTTGTCTTCTTTGGCCAAAACATCCTCCATACTGGGCAAAGCAGCACCACAGACAGATTTTGTACAGTTTGTTGTTTTGTTTTTTTTCTCCAGCTAAAATGACATAAAGCCTCATGACAACTAAGAAGGAAATGGGCAGTTTTGCAGGTGACCCAATTAGGCAAAGAGAGGCTTAGTAACTTATTCCAGGCCAAACACAGCAAGTGATTTTTGGAAGTGAAAACTGAACTCTGATATACAACCATATTCTTTGCTAGTCAAGATTACATGCTTCCAGAACACAAAATGCATAAATAAAATAAATCACCAACCCATCATCACAATGCACAAGCAATGGCTGTATCATGCAGCAGGCTTCTGAGTGAATGCAGAAAAAAAACCAACCAGTATTTCAAGTATGAAAGACACGTTTCTCTTTTTCTTCTTTGTACTTCAGAGGTTAGAAATCATCATAGAACATCTCTATAATGCTCAGTCCTTGCGAAGGTAAAAGTTCACAACTATTTTTATATATGTGTCTCCCAGG
This sequence comes from Psittacus erithacus, assembly GCA_009867235.2. Taxonomy (NCBI): domain Eukaryota; kingdom Metazoa; phylum Chordata; class Aves; order Psittaciformes; family Psittacidae; genus Psittacus; species Psittacus erithacus. Next base: position 1,555 of record WYDI02018297.1, read on the forward strand.
TAACAGAACAATGTATTATTTCCTGTACTATCAGTCTGCTCAAGGTGACAAATATTAAAAAGGAATGTTAACTAAGTACAGTGGAATCTCTCTTACCTGTAAAAGTATTTATGAAAAGCAGTTTTCACCTTAAATTCAACAAATAGCATCCACAGAGAAGCATACCTGAATGTTACATTTGCATTGCAGGATCAGGGTTTTTACATACATGCATTCCATGGAAAGCAATTGTAAGAAGTTTTGCAAACCAGTCTTTCATTTCACAATAATTTTAGATGCTTCACAAGGGTATCTTTGCATGATCATTTCAGATCAAGGCATATGTAGGCTAAATAAATGTTCTTAATAGTGGTATTAAGAACATTTAACTGGATAAAAAGAAAGCAACTAAAACTTTACCTCGAACAATAAGCTGAGCAAAATTTGACACTCCAGAACCTCTCTCCGACTGAGTTACACAGCGGTATAAATCCTGGTCAGTTTTTGTCACCTCTTGCAACTTAAAGGTAGCAGCAAATCTTCTGTGATTGATATTTTTAGTTTGAGCAACTGGAATGTCTTCTCCATTTCTTCTCTGAAAATAAGAGTAACCACAGTAGAGTTATCTTGCAAGAATTAAAAAAGACATTTATCATGATCATCATACAAAGAATACATTAAAAACATTAACAAACAACAATGCATTCATTCCATGCTGCATTTCCATGGTAGAAGAGCTCAGTGTTGAGGTCCCATCAAGAAACAAGCAGTACTCAAAAGCATATTAGAACCACATTTCAGAATCAATTTTGAAGGTGAAAAGCACCATCAGGCTTTCACACTGCCACAAAACATGACTATGACATACTCAAGTGCCACTGCTTCATAGCTGAAACCTTCCTAGGAGAGCCCATCAGTAGCCATTGTACTCCCAAGAAAATTCATTCAACTTCAAATAAGATTTTAACAGATACACTGTGCATGTTGTAAGAAATACTTAAACTTAGCACTGAGGGATTTCACAGGTTTTCAACAGCTCTTTATCAGCACCAGCCAATGTTTCCTTTTTAATGCTACCCTTTTTATCTGTCCAAATTCAATACCTTCTAAATTTGTAACTTTGTTATATACCAAGCACCACCTATCTACCTACAACTAGTGGAAATAGAACTGGGAGGGAAGACAGCTTCTAAAAGAGTACTAATATGTATCTCATGTAAAGAAAGCAGCTTAAAGAGTTCTGAAAATATTACAGCTACCACAAATCACTGAAAATATTAATCTGCCTGGAGCTCTGGGGGCAGGGTGAGAGGTCAGTAAGGCAGAAACAGTTTGAGCTTCTTTCTGACCTTATTACCAATCACATTAAATGAACAGTTTTGATTTTAATTGAAAACCAGACCCTCCATCAAAAGTTAGCATTAAGAAAAATATAAAAATAAATCCAGAAGCATGCACCAAGCGAACAAACTATTTTACTGTTCTCTCCCATGGATCAACCACATGTTATTCCCGGACCAGAATACAGTTTCTGAGCTTTGCTCAGTCACCAGAAAGACATCATAATTTCCTTCTAACTGCGTTGCCTGCTCTGCTTGATATGCAGCCAAATGTGACCTCCAAGGACATTTTTAGCTCTAATCAACCCCTGGAATGAGAAACTTCATTGAGGTATTAAACTCTGAGCTTTCTGTCTAACACAACAAGTGCTACTGCTGAGCCACAGAATTTAATAACCTGAAAGCCTGTGGCAAAATACATAGGGGAGAAAAAGGAGATGAGTTAATGCTGCATGTGTATATTAGCTGGCCTCCTGTCACAGGCAAGAGTACTTCATAATACTCAAACACTTCATTTTACATCTGTCCTCTGTGATCTTAGCACGAGTTAGTCACTCTCTAAACAGTTTTGCAGGAAATTAGCCAGGGGTTCAGTACTACTTCAAACTCACTGAAAAAAGTATTCATTTTAATATTTAAAAAGTTTAAACAGAAGAATTTCAGCTTCTATCGTCTTTTCTTGCAGGAGGCAAAGCACCCACCCCATGTTTCACTGGAAAAAGTTCATTTATAAGAACCTGTCAGATTTCAGTCATTAGTATCCCACTACAAAAAACACACCACACCTTTATGAACAGCAAGTTGTGAGCGTATGACTTCCTCATTTCATGAAGACTCCACCTAGTTTTTATTTCCATAGCCACCCTTTTTGCCATTACACCAGAAATGGCAGGAAGCCATTACCCGAGGTAAGCTCGGCCTGTAGGGCTGTATTGGTGAGATGCAAAGAATGAAAATGGATCTCCAAAAGAAGATGGTGTATGAGATCCTTCCAAAAGGTGCTTTCACTGCTTCTCCCTCAGTCACCATTCTGCAACCACTAAAGCCCTGCTTTATCACATGGAAGCTATTTTACAGGGTGCTCACAGGGCAAAGGCAGTGGAAATTGGACACTTGGAAACCTGCATCCGCTGTAGCACAGCCAAGCTGTTCTGTGACAGGCACCGGCTCTTTACTCAGCTCTACAAATATCTGCCTTCTATTTAGAATTAAGGAAGTTTGCTGATGCCCACAAAGGCTCCTATGAATGAGAGCCCTTACTGAGCTTCAGGGATCAATGAAATTATTAAAACACCATGCAAATAAGGTGTGATGCTAAAGGCTTTATTTCAGCGCTGATTAAGCTGTAGCAAAATTATTTTGGGGGGAATGCACCTCTCCCTCCTATTAACTGGCAGCTTCTCATAGGAAAAGCTAAATCTGAAAGCAGGATTCAAAAGCTACTTTCCCTCCTTCCCTCCCATTTTTGACCAAAGGCTTGAACTCTCTGGAATAACTTAATATAAAACTTGGATCTAGTGCCTTGAACTAAGCAAAATAAGTAAACCTTATGGTACCTCCTTCCTCTTGTCCATGCCCTCCCACAGCGTATGCTCTCATGTGCACCTCAACCAGCCAGCAAAGAGGTGTCAAGCTCCCCCATTAAACACAAACTTGACATATAATTGTTAAAATTACCAAGCAGCATATAATAAACAGAAAGCATATTTGTAAAAATGATATGACAGCAGACTTGACAACTAACTCATGTAATGCAGTCATTCTTGATCATCTATGGAAAGAAAACCAAATATTAGAGAGTTTTCTAAAACGAAAGACTGCCTTCACTAAGTCCAGTGTTTTGAATTGCAATGCCAAGCGCTTACTCTGCAGCGGAGAATCACATCCAAGCTTTCTGTGCAAAATAATTTACCCTCCGAAGCGCAGAACTTGCTTACTTAAGCTCATCTGCACTCTTCATGTTGAGAAACAAAGTGAATTGGGCTCCTACTTAACATGAAATATTAATGCACTTTCAGAGCACTTGATCAAAATGAAATTTAACAAGCTTTACAGTTCTACTCCAGCCACAAAACCTAGGGTTTTCTTTTCTATTTACATCAGTAATTTCCTAACACTTTATCTTAGAAGGCTTAAAGTAGTTGCTCAAATTCCTTTGCATTAGGATTTGTTTCTTGGACCCCAAATGCACAATTACATTTTCAAAGTCTATCTTCATGTACAGCTTATCGATTAAAATATTTCTTGCATGAAAATTATGAAAAGTTCAAACAGAAGAGAATTCTTACTTTAAAATTAATGTCGAGGAAAATAACTTGCGTTCATTTCAGTTCATATTCCTTACTCTGGTAAGCCATTAGCCAGTCAGAGTTCAGATGCACTGCCACGATCTCTTAATTAAATTCTTCTTTTTAGTGTCAGGGCATTACCACTGATTTTAAAGGAGAGGGAAGAAAGGCAGCAGTGCTCTTTGCTTATTAGCAGTTTCTGGTACCTACTATTTCAATTTACGTCCTGCTCACACTGAACAGAGCTTCGAAATGCAGCTCAATTAGGTTTTAAAAATTCAATCTAAAATTAATGCAGAGTTATACTAATAGGTAATGGCTGTACCCTGTGTGATCCTTGGTTCCTCCAGTCCCTTGCTGTCTGATTTGATAACCCTGAATTGCTCATTTAGGAGAGGTCACCACCAGGCAATTCTCCTTTTGCGGAAATAACTCTGGGCTTCACAAAGAATTACTCTCTATAAACACTTCATTAAAAGAAATATAAGCATATGGAAAAACCTCTTTAATTCTGGCATTTCAGGCATTTAAAATTATGACCTTAGATAAATTTCTATGACTTCAAGGTTATTTTTAATTTGACAGGAACATGATTTTTTTTTCTTCCATGCAGTGAAATGAGATCATCTATATTTTAAACAAAGTCAACTGTAAAGTCTATGCCACTTAGAAAACAATCACAGGCAAATTAATTATTAGCCTGAAATTTCTCTCTTTTGTCTCAGGAAAGAAGACAAGCATTTCATAAACATGTAATGAAATTTTAATGGATTTTCCAGGACCTGAATGGAACCAGCAGCATCTAAAGCCAAACATCTTAATTTATTGGTAAGATTCAGTTGCATATCTAATTTCTTAATACAAATGTAAAACTTATCTGCATTTTTCTCTCAGTTCTTCAGGTTGAAAAGTGGTGGGTCTTGCTTTTTTGTTTTAACAGAAATAAGACACCATACCTTTCCGTGGTGATGTTCCCTCTAAATTTTCCTGAATTCTTCTTTTTCATACTAGTGATTTTTATCAGCCTGGACAGCTCAACCTTACACATCCTCATCCCTTTCTTAGTGTAAACACCTTAAAATAAGTCCATTCCAGTGCTAATAATTACAGTCAACTCTGGTTGCCTTCTCAGGGTCTCGGCTGGATGCCAGAATGCCTCCAGAGATAAGAAGATGTCACCACTTCAGCTGCAGTGACACACACGTTACTTTGGCAGCAGTGCCTATTTCAGCTGGCTCCCACTGTCTTCCCTCCTCGCCTTTACTCCAGTGCTCATGCAGAAAACTGACCCAGAATAAAAAAATACCTTCCTGGAAAACATACTCCCTCCCCATCTATTATCATCAGCAAAGGGATTAGTTCGTGATCAGATTCACTGCACTGCCACAAAGAGTGGAGAGGGCAGGATCCATGTGGAGAGCAGGGCAAAAGCAGAAAGTCTGTTTAAGCAACTCAATTCCTCAAGGTGCAATGAAAACTTCATTGGAAAGCAGAAGAGCTGGAAGGATGCCCCCAGCAGCCCACGGAATTACGCCTCTGCTGCCCTCAAGGAAAAGGAAGTTTGTAAATGACATGCTCCAAAATATTCCCGGTTTTATTCATTGCTTTAAGGAGGAAATGTCATTTTTGCAAAAGGGAAGAGGGTTGAATGCGGACAGTCTGAACGCCAGCAAAAATACAAGATATCTGCCAGAAGACGTTTTTTAAAAAATAAAATGATGCAAGGGGCATAAACAACACAAATAACTACTTTTAAAATTTTACTTACATGTAGCTGTCTGACACTTTTCAGCACACACAATGTGTGCTTTTACAGCACTTAAGACATAGCTTCCAAATGGAGAAAAATCTATAGTTTATAAAAAAATATTTCTTTATTATTTTTATTTTATTGTCACACAAATGTATCAATAAATCTTGAGACTTTAATTAAACATACCAAAACCATGATAAGTCATGGCATCTACTTATCATAAGAAACCATAAATACAATTTTATTTTTTCCCCACCTACAAAAGAGCAAAAGACTGAACAAGTGGCATTATTTTTTCCAGTCAATCTTATTTGCAAATGGTTTAAGCCTAAGGAATATTTTTTTTCAAGCAGAACCTGAATTGGAACTATAGCTTAAATAATACACCTAGACAGTCTTTTCTTCTTAGTACACAAAAGGATGAAATAACAATTTCTTTTGTTTGATCAACTTCTTAAGAGAAAGCATGCAATTGGAGTTCAAGGGGTTTTTTGGTAGGAAATTAATATAGCTTGCTTTAACTTGCTGGTCCCCCTACATGCACAGCAAATCAGACTAAGACCCTACTTTCCAACGAAATACACATTCATTTATTAGCAAGACACACGACATGGATTTTCCCATACAAACATATACAGAAGATCTTGAACAAATGTGACAGGCCAAATTTTATCCTGCATTGCACTGCAATACAGAAAAATCCATGATTACTTTAAATGTCCTGGTTACATGCACTGTTGTTACTCAAACTTGTCCACTTTGAAGCGGCGCAATCTCTCTCACACTGTACTGAACCTCCTACTGAAGAAAACAAGGTTGCTCATGAAATAATCTAATTGAGAGTCATCTGGCCCTTCATAGGTGGCATTCCTAATTTATTTTATTGTAATAGAATCTACCGGAGGCAAAATAGCAAAAGTCATGCTACAGTGATCCTCACCATTCCACTACACAAACAAAAATTACACTTTTTTTTTCCTGGATATTTTAAAGCCTCTTATTTTGAACCTAATCTAATGTATGCCACAAAAAAATCTCTACTAAAAAAACCTGTAATAATAAAGCTTTTCAGAAAGCCATAGTTCCTGAATGCAGTGTTGTTGATTTAAAAAAGATATCAACCAAACAAAAAAACCCAACCAAAACAAACAAACAAACAAAAAAAAACCCAAACGTAATTCATAGAATTCTGGACACAGTGATTAAAGTTCTAAACCACCTTAAGCAGTGCATGCTGAACTACAATATTCATGCTGCAGCTCAAAACCAAAAAGATGATGACAATGAAGGAAAAAAGTTGCAAAAAAACCCCCACTACCGAAGACTAACACTACATGAGACAGTTCCTCAAACAATTCTTAGCAGATGATTTTTGCTTTTTGTAAAAGCAGCCAAGTATACCAGCCACTCTTATTCTGTAACTCATTAAGTCCTGCAGCTATATTTGAGGAAATCAGGCCTGGGGTATCAACCACCCATCACACCGAGGGCCAAGGAAACACCTTGAATGCAGGTGTTAACAGACAATTTTCACAGAACTCAGTGGTCAAGGAATTTATACCACCACGTTTTTATAATCATCTTTATTTCAGGTGTCTTGTTTGCATGGGTTTAAGCTACAGGCAGCCTGAGGAAATATTACCAGGACTACATAGAGTGCAGTCCAACACAGCTGGTCTACCTGTAAGCTACAAACAGCAGCCTGAAAAGGTAGTGCCTGGTATTAGAGGAAGTGAGCTCTCCCCTGTCACCACCCACAGGCACAGGCAGCAGCACCAGCACAGCACCCAGCGCCAGATGCTCCAGACACCATAGGAGCAGCAGTGTCCTGAGGGAAGACCCAGAAGGATGACAACCCCAAAAGCTGCTGTGTAAACTAAATGACTGGTAACAACGCAGGCTGGAGGACTTAGTTAACTGGGGCAGAATTAAATTAAAACCAGGAGGATTACAGTATTTCATGTTGCTGAAACCTAAGATGACCGGTCATCTAGGGGGAACTGCCATATTTATTCAAGAAGCTGATAAGCCGAGGAAGCAGAGAGAGTTCATTCAGGGTTAAATAACATAGATAGCACCAAAGGTGAATACAGAGTGAAAAAAACAAATGGGAAAAAACACCTTTGTGAAACAACAAGAATGAGAATTTCAAATATGAAGTTATGACTACTGTATTTTTCATCGGTGAATAATCTTTATAACCACGTCAAAGTCAGCAGTGGGTGATACAGAATAAACTACAAGTCATTTATAAGGAGTTTGATATATCACCTCGAGGCAGCTTTTCATAAATCTTAAAAAAAAAAAAACACACAAAAAAAAACAACAGAACGTCTATCACAGAACATAAATATGACAAGGTGAAAATGTAGGTAAAATAGACAAGTCATACAAAAGAGGAGCCCTGTCCTCTACGCTTTCCTACTTTGTTGCTTTTGAAAAAACATCTTTTCTATAAGTAAGAAAAACAAACAAACAACAATGATGAGACAAATGAGGGGAGTGACATTTCTGCGCAAGCCTCAAGTGCAACAGAAAAAGAACTTACATGCTGCTTGGCTATTGTCAGTAATCAAGCTAAAGGTAGGATGATGTAGACCTGATCAGCGTTTTACCAGCTGAGTTAAAAACGTTTGGTATAAACAGCCCAATTAAGGGTTTTGGGCAGATGATGCTGATAACCAAGAAGTCTGCCATCTGACCCTCAGAAGGCACCTCAGAGGTTCACAGACCACTCCTACAATCTGGGGATAAGAGAAAAAACAAAGCTATTGGTCCTCTCTGCTCCTGCTCCCTCCACAGAACATCATAGCTTTGACTCTTCCTCAGGACAAACAGACCTGACTGACTTATTTCAGTTCAATACCAAGAAGCACCAAACTTCAAAGCTGACTAAAAACAAAAAAGGGACCAAAAATCCCCATCATAGTTCCACAGCTGAAAACTCCATAGGTGCTAATAAGGCCCCTACTCTGAAATTTCTCTAGGCCCCACAAAAGAAAAAAGCAAAATAACTAAACTCGAACATTCAGGGTATACTCAGCTTTAATTTTCAGGGGCCATAAAATTTGTGTAAATGAACAAAAAGCATTCTTCAATGTAATGAAAATGGCAAATAGGCAGGTGCACTGTAACAGCAAGTGTTTTATCATCAAACTAAAGAAACGGTATCTTAACAGTTAATAGACTGTATCAACATGCAATGGGATCTCAAAAGGCAAAGTTACATTAGAAAACTATGAAAACTTCAAAATAGAAAAAAACCTTGCAAACTAAGTAAAACAAGGTTAAATTAGACATGACTCCTATTATACATTTTTTTTCTGAGATCATGAGCAAGCCTCCCAACACTTCACTGCAGCAAAACACTTTAGCCTAAAGGCCCACAGCCCATACTTAAACCCTCCTGCTGAATACTAATCCATGCTTTTACCTTCTGGGTACAGTGGGAAGAAAGGAATCATATGGCACAACTTCCTTCCTCTGAGGGGAAATAGTGTCTTTCCAAAAAACGAGCCAAACCAGTTGATGTGTTCCTCAACCCACTGCCACAGGCACATACTCTCCTATAGACTCTCCAGTCTAAATTCCTGAAATACTGCATTGGTCCTGCAAAATGATCTGGCCAAATGCATCATCATAGGATACCATCTGCATGTGCCCAGTCCAAAGACTTGTTAAACAGTACACATACACAGCATCTAACAAGAAAAAATGAATGCTAAATATCAAATCACATTCTGGAGCAACCAGCACCAAACCCTAGATGCTGGTAAACAGGACATGAAAGGTTATGGCAGTTCCCTCCACAAAGCGCGCAGGACACAGCCAGTTGTTTGAGCCCGAAAAGACAACCGTGCAGATGCTTGTTCATCCTCTGGTAACAGTTGGTATCTCTGGGAGGTCAGCCCAGGTTTTTCCAGCAATTTGCATTTTATTTTCCATAATGCTGTTTAATTTCACTTTTTCAATTATTACTCTCAGGCAATTGCTTTAATCGTCTGTTATTCCACAAGGAACGACATTTTCCTCTGGTGGAGAGATGGGCTGCATCAGACCGCATTAGCGCTGACGAACCTCTCCACGGGTGAGAACACGGCTGCCTTGCCAGGCTTGGCAGCCCAAGTGGAGCGGCCGTTAGCCAGCACCCACAGCTACTGCTGACAGATTGGCCCACTCATCACCATTCTGATGGCAATCTGCACAGGATTACCAGGCGCGTATTAAACTTTTAAATGCATGCGGTACCCCTTTGAGTTTCAGATTCGCCAAAGCAAAAGGTATCGCTGCAAAACCATGGCAAAACACATCCAACTACAAAGCCAGAACAAGCTGCTTTTCCTAATCCAATGCTATGTTAATGCAAAGCTCAGCGATGATGGATGGACTCATTAGTGCTGCAGTTATCGCCATCTGAACCAGGTGCCAAGACATATGGTTTAACAGATGTTCTAGCAAAAAGCTCTGTTCTCCGCACTGTGCAAGTGTCCAGTTAAACCGGACATCGATAAGACACTGAAAATCGTATTGGGCTTCTGGGAGCCACAATTGTTCCCAGCTCAGGAAGCTGTTAAACACAGCCTGATTATGCACAAAACCCTATTGCTCTGATATCCCAATTAGATTCACAGAACAAATGCTACACAATACTTACACTGATTTCTGGAGTCATTGTGTACCCTAAAGTTATATTCAGTCAATCCTATTTCTCCACTGTTATAGTAAGAAACAAAGCTTAAGACTATGGAAGCTTGTCTGCACACAGAAATTTCCAAATAAAGTGGGGAAATAGACCATCTTACAGCCCACTCCTGCATTTTCATGTTTAGCATGCCCTGTGCATGCTATTCTTTCAAATATTTAATACTAAACATATCCATCCTAAGCAGAGGATTAATGTGCAGAACTTGTTTGCCAGGTTATTCATTGACACAGATCCATCGGAATGAATGGCATTTCACAGGGAAGAAAACAAACAAACAAATCAACACAGAATAAAAAGGGGATCCTAGTTATATTAATTCAGCAAATCAATGTGCACAATGCAGCAAGATGCACCAAATGTTAATAAACAACGGAACATTTATTCTTTTAAGTGTCTTTTCAAGGAAAGACAACTCATAGGCTTTAATAAAAAGACCAGCAGATGTGGGGAACAACTGATGAGTTATGATGTCTATACATGCTATATTCAATCTTTTAAGATTACGTACACGCTTATATTTACCTCTGACAGAAAAGAATTTTTCAGCAAGAACTTCTGTTAACTCCTGAAGCTTGTAAGGAAGTACACTAAAGCACGGCTGGTGAAAAAAGGCTAGGTTACCACCTAGGTTTTGGGGACTCCTACCATACAATCCAACTGCTTCAGGGTGTAGTGGCAGAAAACTGCAGCTGATGGTGTGTGACTCATTACAGTGGAAATTTTAAGAGGAAGTGAAAAATATGGAGAAAAAAAACTCTACACCATTACATTCAGAAGGGGATGTCAGAGAAAAAAAATAATACACACCAAGATCAAATGTATTTCAGAAACAACAGCAATGCTCACTTTAAACCAAAACTATGGACTTTGAAATTTTTACAGAATTTCCTAATACTTGCAGGCCATAAAGAGAATCCTTCAGCTCACAATTGTAAGAGAGTCGATATTAGATTACACTGACAAAGTGAGTATAAAAAAAAAATAATAATTCAAGTCCTGTATCTCCTGCTCCCACACCTACTATTAACATTGTCACAAAAATTGTGCTTCAGATCATCCTGTTCAGCCAGTTAAATCTCCTTATCTGTGCAAATATTTGCTTCATATTAATGCAGCTGCAACTTTTAAAGACTTCTGTTATCTTTACTGCTTATCTTTCAATGCCAGAGCTCTGGCTGTCCCAGACCTTGGTCCAGCGGGGTTGCAAAATGCAGGGGTGGGAGGGAAGGGGTATGAAAGAAGACAAGAGACCAGATGCAATCTAAAAACGAACAATAGCAGAATCTGCAGGCATGAAAGTCAGGAGAAGTTCAATCCAATGTTAATTCTGATTTGTCTGAAAAGTTCACAGGCATACATTTGTAGAAAATGGAGTTGATGAAAATACTGTCAGTGCAATAGTAAACAGACAGGAAACAAGAGTGTCGAAATGCTGTGCCTATTTTTATACATTTTTATTTTCAGACAGACAAAGGTATGTGCATTTTTATATATATATTGAAAAAAAGATAAGCATGGAAAAAAGCGTGCACATAGATCATTTTGTATATGATCAGGGCTTTTTCCCAGTAACTAAAAAAAAATAATCCAAAATAATTAAAGTTTACATTTGACATTATAATGAGACAGGCTGCCAAGATCAACTTTTACTTCAGTACAGACTGTCACCATTTTTCCCTCTTCCCTGCTTCTAACCAAACATCCACATCTTTTTCTACCTGCTAGCACTATTTATACAGCTAATTCAGACACGAATCAAGCTAAAAAAACCCAACAAAAATCAACAAAACAAAACACTACCAAACAATCCTCCCCACACCAACAACAACAAAAATCCAATTTGAGCAAAATCTTTCAGCCAGATCACTCTCCTGAACTGACTTACTGGCAAGCTGCAAAAGCTTCAGCATCAGTGCAGAGAACCTAGCTGAAGCAGCTGTGGGACTGCATGACTGATCACAGGACAGGGTTACTGCTATTTTTTTTCCTTCTACTGCTGCTGAATTCACTTAGCCCTTCTCTGAAACAAAGGGCTCGAGAGCCAGAGAGCACTGGTAGACTCCGTGATGAAATCTGTGCCTGCACATCTCTATTACTTCAATGCAAGAAATGAGATCTTAGATTATTTCAGATACAAAAAGCTCTAGTGTCCCAGATTGCACCTCGGATCTTTCCTTATCAAAGAAAGTGTTTTAATAGCAAATTGTTCGCCGCTTTTTCTTTTTATCTTTTTTTTTTTTTTCTCCAAAGAAATATATTTTCTCTTTCAATAAGGACAGAACCAAAAGCTATTTTCTCTAACACAGTCTACTTGGAAAATGTAATCTTCCCCACCCCACCCTCTTAATTTTTTATTTTTGCACTTTTTTCTTCCTTTTTTTTTTCTTATTTTATTTTCCAATGCCCTTTTATGTTATGAGAAAAATACATTCCTGGAATGTTTCAGCTCAGAGCTCTCAAAAACAATTACTTAGGCATTTGATTTGATCTGCCAGTTCTTCCTTTCTGGGTATTTGGACTTTATGAGTCTCTGGTTCGGTCAAAGGTTAAAGCGAACCTTTCCCATGTCACACTCCTGAGTCTCATGAGGCCCATACATATACACCCCAGGTTTTAAGGAAAAGGAGTAAATTCACTATTACCTGTATACAACAGCAGTAACTTGCTGTGTTATCTAAGGAAGAGAATTCAGAGAGGGAAGATTGCCAATTCACCCTTATGTTGAGCAAATAAAATGGAGTGTAATAAGGAGATAGGAAGAAAAAAAGGCTTATCTTTAAATTGGTGACAATTTGGCACTGTTTGAGGGAAAATAAAAAGGAGAACAGAAGTTCAAATACATACTTTTAGTAGCAGGGCACTTAGTAAGCACAAGCAAGTGTTACAACTTCAAAGGTACCATACCATCCGCAGCTAGAAATTAACCACTTGTGCTACACACACAAAAAAACCCCAACAAACCACCCGTGAAGTATAGGGAGGGACAAAACATGTTTTCTGAGATGTTCTGGCTGCTAACTGGGCTTCTCAGGGGAGTGAAAGTTAGATTGAGTTATCTGTCACAGTTACCTGACTCTGAGGAGTGAGCAATAAGGAAGATTTGCAGCTGACTGTTTCCATTGGGCCCTTTAGACCCATGATCAGCTGATGGTGGTGCTTCACAAGTTTGCTTGGTATGCTCTTATTGCTATTGTCCTGCCTTTCATATAGTAAAACCCAGTTCAGCTTCATTTCGCTGCATCAAAAGGAGCGTGACCAGCAGGTCGAAGGAGGTGATCCTGCCCCTCTACTCTGCTCTCGTAAGATCTCACTTGGAGTACTGTGTACAGTTCTGGTGTCCTCAACATAAAAAGGACATGGAACTGTTGGAACAAGTCCAGAGGAGGGCCACGAGGATGATGAGGGGACTGGAGCACCTCCTGTATGAAGATAGGCTGAGAAGGTTGGGGCTGTTCAGCCTGGAGAAGAGAAGACTGCGTGGAGACCTCATAGCAGCCTTCCAGTATCTGAAGTGGGGCTATAGGGATGCTGGGGATGGACTATTCATTAGGAACTGTAGTGACAGGACAAGAGGTAACAGGTTAAAACTTAAACAGGGGAAGTTTAGATTGGATATAAGGAAGAAATTCTTTACTGTAAGGGTGGTGCGGCACTGGAATGGGTTGTCCAGGGAAGTTGTGAATGCTCCATCCTTGGTGGTGTTCAAGGCCAGGCTGGACAGAGCCTTGGGTGACATGGTTTAGTGTGAGGTGTTCCTGCCCATGGCAGGGGGGCGGATCTAGATGATCTTAAGGTCCTTCCCAACCCTAACTATTCTATGATTTTGTGTGCTTTTGGCACTCTGTTCGGCAAGTCTCTGAAATCAAGCTCCTCTTCCTCGTGATTGCATTATATGGACTTATAGTACATTTCAACAAGTTACTACTCAAACATGTAGAGTACAAAACCATTCCTACTGCTATGATACCTTTTCACTAAACACAATTCAGTTACTGCTAGATTTATGTTCCTTTTTTTAATGTTGCAGTGTATTTGTCTAGTAGCACATACTGCATATTGGATTTTTTCTAATCTCATTCTATGGAAAAGATCTCTTCAGAATGTTAAGTTTCTCACATGCCTATATGCAACTGTTACTCAAGGTTTGTGAGCTCCACTCTCTATTAAAAGAAAAATCAAACAGATTGAAGTAACTGATTATAATTCATTTCAAAGTACAATGCTTCCCCAAAAGTATATACTTTACAGTCCTGAAAATACACAGATATACACAACTTCTTAAAAAAGAAGTTTTGAAGGGCATATTTAGAAATCATTCAAAAGGAGTGTTGGTGCTTAAGGTTTATACATAAAACTAAAGCATACACATAAAGGTACACATACAACTAAAGTGAGTTTTTGAACTTTTTTAAGTGGCAAATTTTAATTTTTGATGGAGTAACTGCAAAACTTTGCTATCCTTCTGCATTACTGATGGTCTTAACTGTAAGCAACCCCATTCTCGCACAAAGTGGCTTGTTGGGGTGGAGTGGTGCAGTGGTTTCTTTATTTTTTAGTGAGAATGGTTATTTTCTGGTTTCAGTCATGTCTTAGATTCTAGCATATATACATACTACTCACAACTACACACAGATAAAAGTTGAAGTCCCTCCTATTATGGAGACAAAGGACACACAACTGTCCTTTTATATTGTCCCATTAAATATGCTGCTGAGTAGAACTGATATGCACATACAAGTACAAGCCACATCCCTACAGCCACCTGCTTGGACAAAGAATTAGCCATAATTTATGTGATAAAATAATCCTCAGAATTTATGACAGCTGTGTTACATCTGCATTTTAGTAGATTCAAAATGTCAATTATCTATATTTAATGATAATAAATTTTGATACAGAGAAGATGATTTACAAGGAGAGAAGGCTCACAACACCTTAAACACCAAGCCCCCCTCCCACCTTACACACCACTTCTTCTAATTTTCAATCCAAGCTTCTTAGCATTACTAAATTGATTACAAGTTTCTCCATTTAACAGAAATAAAATTTAATTTAAACTACTTTACATGCAGAAGAAAAAAAGGCTTAAAAATTTAAATATTTCACCTCTGGAAAGCAGCTTGTCCTCTAACTAAATAGACTTGCATGAGTTAGCCTTACCTGGAGCCATAACTTGTTATTCACTGCATCTCTCCCCGTAGCAATGCATTGAAATGTAGCATTCTGCCCTGCATTGACCTCTACATCCCCCAGCCTCAAGAAATGTGGAGATTTATCTGCAGAGGGGTAAAACAAAAATTACAAATAATGCCTATTGCCAAAAAAAGGTGCCTGCAACATTATTGTCTCCCTGAAGATGCATATTATAACAACCTTTAGCTAAAAAACAGAAATAGAAGAGAGAAAATTATTTGTTTTATCTTTGCTTGAGAAATGATTGCTTTCAGTCCTTTCACTTCTCCCCTGGTGATTCTACTAACTTTATGTTATATATGAGTTATAATAAAATCTTTAAACAATAAAAGCCAGCAGAAGGAGAACAAATGCCAAATGTCAGCAGCACTTTACAAAAATTATCCAAAGACTTTGAATTCTAAGAAACCCATCATACTGAGAGAAGCCCAATTAACAGGACACTACTCAGGCAAAATATGAATACACTATCTGAACATGCTATTCAGATTGTTTGTAATGTAACTCAGAGCTCTGCTGGTTTACTAAATTAAATCATCTGTGCCACTAAATATAGTATTTCAGGAGCTGAAAAATCTATTTCCCACATTGACAAAGCCCCTAGAAAAGCTCAGTGACACTACCACCTGAAGGATTTACTAGACATAACAAAGCTGACAGACATATTTGAGGAGTGAGCATGTTACACAGGTCTCACCTATCCCTTTCTCAAGAACTACTTACGAGAATAGTAGCTGAACTGTCATTTTTTTCTGCTTACTAAAAACCAAACAAAATAAAAAACCCACACACAAACACAAACCGAACACATAGGGAAAAAAAAAAAAAAACCAAACAAAACAAACAGCACATTGGAAAAAACAGGATTTAAAAATCAGTAATAAAAAAGGAGCCTATCTGAATATTGTGCCATGTTGATAGTCTGCCATCATGGCTGTACTCAAGTGCCTTTCTTTTTGGCACTTTAAGAAAATACACAAAGTTAAAAAAAAAAAAAAAAAGAAAGACGAAGAGGGACGGGAACAAAAAACAAAACAAAACAAAAAAAACACAACTAAACCCCACCAACCAGAAGGGAAAAAAGAAAACAAACCAAAAAAGACACCACCACCAAAAAAAAAAAAACCCAAACCAAAACCAAAAAACACACACACACACAAAAGAAAAAAAAAAAAAAACAAACCCAGATACTGAATCTGAGCTGAGCTTTGCTAAGTACAGACATCAGATAGCTGGGCTGGCTGAAATATAAAGAGGTAGCTCGCTCAGATACCACTGGGGTGCTTGGTAGTCCCTGAAAGCTATGGTCTTAAAAGGCTTGGGGTAGAAGAAAACAAAATTTGAGGTTGTCAATGCAATTTTATTATTTGGCATCATTTTGCAAATTTGGGTTGGGGTTGTTAGAGCTTGATCATTTCACAGACCACTTAAATATCAGCCATGAGGTACATTATAATGAAATCATATTTTAGAAAGGGGATGGATGTCTAGGGCAAGATCAGAAGAGTTGAACAGAACCAAATTACCAAAAAAAAAAAAAAAGTGGTAAGTGATAGGAGATGCACAGTAATAATTTCTTCCTCACAACTTCTTATTTATAGAATAGTCTCACTATTGCAACTTGTGTTTCTGTGTGTAGTTTTTCCCCAGGATAAAGCAGGAAAAGGCAAACATAAATGTCTGAAGTCTGTCCACAAAAACAAAGCAACAAAACCCAAGTAGTTTGACAGCCAGAAGCCTTTTCTTAATAAACATCTGTTATGTCCATTTGGAAGGAAAATAAAGAACAAGAGCATGAAAGCTGATAAACCCGCTACCTCCTACATGCATTTGCCAATTCGGTTTTCTTTAATCAAGGAGTATACACATTAACATTAAAACCCATCTTGATTATGCACACCAACTCTGGTATGACTAAAAAGACACTCAAGAATTTCTGCGTTTGTATTCCAGTATACTTCTGGCAGACAAAGATTTTACCTGGGTAGATCACTGCTGCAACACTACATTTTCTCCTGGAAGCTGCGACAAAAATACTATCGAAAAAACAAAGAACATCAGTGATCGAGTGATGAAAACTCACCAGTCTACAGCAATATCAAATACGTCCTGAAAAGACAGAGAAAAATGCAGCTCTTAATCATTACTTACCACAAGGGTAACTCAGAACCTGGATGTCATCAATGGCAATGTAGCCATTTCTCCCATCTGAGACTTCAGCTTCAAATATTACCTGTCAAAATGAAAGGAAAAATGTTTACAACGCTCATTTCTGCAGAATTCCCACAGTGGCAAGAGTGTAAATGTAAGACACATTCCCTTTTTCATTTAGTTGAAGTTCCTGCAAGGCTTGATGACTGAACAGAATATTTATTACTCAATGTATTGCAGTTCCATACCATTCATATACATGACTTGCTTTGGATTTGCTGCTTACGGCGCACAAGAAGAGCATGTTTATTACCTCAATTAACAGCATACTGCTTTCACTCCGCTAAATGTATAAACATGATTCAATCCTGACAAAAACGCCACTTTCAGACAGGTTCGACATTGCAGCACACAACTGATCGACCACTTTTAACAAAATTTATATTCTTGTCAGGGGTCACGGTATAGTCCACAGTCCCCTGTAACCTTCTGCAGCATAATTGCAGAGGAAAACACAGTAGTACAGAAATAGTGCAGCACTCCCCAGTGGCAATGAAAAGAACAGCTGTAGCATGAGATTTATGTAGTAGCTGTTAACTTCATTCTTCATTGTTGCAAGGCAATGGGGAAATCACTGTGTGTGAACGAAAAGAAGAGACTGTCTTCACATCCAACTTTTTGTCCTACCCCATATGGACAGTAACAACAAAGAACTGCTCTTGAACTTCTTCAGAGCACAGAGCTGTCTTTTACTGCACATGTGGCAAAACACCACCAACTGACCAGAACAAATTTATTGTCAAGATTCATCTTTGTATGGATGAAAAAAAGTAGAATGTAAAAGGAAAATAATTAAGAGGAAAAGAAAATGAAAGATGAAGACAGATTTCTAAAAGGAAGATGTGAAAGAGGAAAGGAGATATTATATAAATTTGCAGCCATGATTGCCCAAAAATAAGTATTTGTTGGGGTCTTCTGTACAAGACTTTGAACAAGGCAGCTGCTCTATATAAAATCTTTTCGCCTACTTTACATATCTCATTCTAAGGGACAACGTAAGCAATAAGCAAAAGCCATTGATTAACACCTCAAAGTACCCTGCAGGCAAGCAGGAGAATGAAAGCTGTCCACATCAGGTTATCTTATTGAGGAATCTGTATGGCACCTTGCTACGAAGTAACGATGACTGTACTCTTCAGTCTCCCATCTACCTCCAGAGCTCCTTTTGGACTTCTGATCCACAAAATCCATCCTCTTCAGCAAGATACCTGGCATTTATGTAGCTTAACTCAGAGTGTTGTGTAAGGAACACTTCTGTACACTTATGCTCGTGTCCTGGGTTCAGCAGTAGCACGACATCCAGTCACTACATTTCCTCATCCTTAACTCCCACACAGATATGAAGTGCAACTTATCTTCCACTAAAAGGGGCAGGGACCCCAGATAGCCTGTTTATACTCAGAACTAATTTCACAATCTCAAAGGGAAAAAAGTAAGGAAAACTTCAAAGGAAAGGTGGATATGGGCATGTTCATACAGTTCACAACGTACCCCAACTTGTGCTCTGACTGCAGAAAGACAAAACCTGCGAGGGACATATACTTTGACAGTGCCAGGCTACAATCCCTCTTCTAGCTTCTCTAGAAGTCCTTGCTGAGGTTCTGGCTGCACTGCTTTTCACTTCTTTTTTTTTTTGTCTTTTAATTTTATTTGCACCCAAATGCTATTAAACTGCAGAAACCACTTCATTCTCTGCCTCTGCCTGCCTTGGCCCAAAAACAGCTTACTGGAAAGCAATTCAGTGTCTGGGATTCCGACTTTCATTCCCTTGTCCAATGACCATTCTGACCAGAACACTATTTTACCATGCCTGCCAGCTCCCCAGGCACCTTCAGAGAGCTGGCATTTGTTTCCAGTAAGGAATATCAACATGAATATCTTCAACTATTTAATAATTTGGATTAACACACTTTTTTTTTTATTATTATTATTGCTTGTATGGTGTGGAAGACAACCCAGAAAGAAATATTATATTTAAAGTCCTTCTGAAAGACCAATTTCTTTAAAACAAAGTACAGTTCTATTACATACAAAAGAATCATAGAATAGTTAGGGTTGGAAAGGACATTAAGATCATCTGTTTCAACCCCCCTGCCATGGGCAGGGACACCTCACACTGAATCATGTCACCAAAGGCTCTCTTCAACCTGGCCTTGAACACTGCCAGGGATGGAGTATCCACAATTTGCTTGGGCAACACATTCCAGTGCCTCACCACCCTCACAAATACCTTTTGGAATTGCTCAGAAATACTTACAGGTCACAGGTTACAAGCAGTGTGTTCAACCTGATTGTACTGCTCCTCTGCAACATCCTGGTAGCCTTAATACTTTTTCCATAAGACTATGCAGACCAATTAAAGTAACAACATTCAAATGAACACCTATTTAGGATAGCTTCACGTTTGTTTAAGATGTTGACCGGTAACATTTGCATGCCACATGCTGAAAGAGCTAAACTATCAGACAGTTGTGATGTTTAATGCACAACACAAATGCATTTGGTGTCATGATATCTGAAAGCACTTTGTTTCTCAAAGACCAGTTAAGAAATTTGAGCATCACTGTTAAGAACTAGACTAAATTTATACCTTGATTTAAACTGGGTTGTTATTAATTCATTTAGAAGCAACTTAGGTCCAGTACCCAGGGAAACTTGGCCTCATGTGTGTCCTTCCCCTCTATGTTGATACCTTCCTACACTGGGGGGAGAGGAGAGAAATTTATCTTTCATGGGACAGAGAGAGCAATGAATTTTTTCTACCTTTTCCAGAATAATTTAATTAACCCACACACTCCAAAAGAAGGAAGTTACCAAAAAGAGAGAAGTTTACATGAAAGAATATGATTAAGAGAGCAAGATCCACGAGAAGGAAAAAAAAAAAAAATCACAAAATAAGAATAATGAAGAAATATGGAAATGCAAGAAGCCTACACAATGTTATAGGGAGTAATGTTTATGAGATAAGTAAAAAGAAAATAAAGTTTTGAAAAGACTGTTGTGGTTTAAGCTTAGTCGTAAATTAGACAAAGCATGTAGCCTGCTTGTTTTCCCCCCACAACCTGTC
>WYDI02018301.1:0-12230 GCA_009867235.2 Psittacus erithacus
ACCTGAACTTCCCCTGTTTCAGTTTGAACCCATCACCCCTCGTCCTATCACTGCAGTCCCTGATGAAGAGTCCCTCTCCAGCATCCTTGTAGCCCCCTTCAAACACTGGAAGGCTATAAAATACCACCCCATATTATAAGCTAAAAAATAAATCCTGCAATGATCCAAGATACCGAGATTAAATATCCACCATGCAATTGCCTGAATTAAGGAGGAGATTGGACTCAGACACCGAACTCCTTAGTCTCTGGCACATGTATTTAATATCTTCTCAGATCTAGTCCCAAGTAGGAAGCCTATAACACATAAGCATACTGAGACAGAGAAAAGCTGTTACACTTTAAGTAAATCTATCCAGCTAATTTTTCTTTTTTTCTTTTTTTTTTTTTTTTCCCCTGGGGGTGGTGTTGAAATTTGGTCATTTTAAAGTTAGATCCTCACTCAAAAGAAAAATAGTTCTTTGAGACGATCAAGTCATGGCTGACTTCAGCTATAAACCCTGTTTATCCCTATTTCTACATTCTCTGGGGAGCTAAAAATGAATGAAAACAAATGTGATTCCTAGCCATGCCACCAGCTTGTCTGGACAAGATACCTTCACCTCTCCAAGCCAGTCCTTCCTTACCTCTAAAATAGGGATACTGATTCCTCATCGTGAATTACAAGGATGCTATTATAAATATTTCATTTCTGTAACTGCTTCCATAAAGGTGAACTCCAATTTTTTGCTATAAACAATCACTTATAAAGTATGGTAATACTTAAAATGTCCTTCCTTTCTTTACTCAGCTGAAGGTTGTTACTTATTCGTGTTACAGTCATACAACACCAATCAAATCTGTTCGTACAGCAAAGAATCCTCTGTATTTTCTGATAAGCAAACTCCACTCAGAGAAATACAAGAACTTGTGTGCCAAGAAAAGTTACTGCACAGTAAATCAAAAGTATGAATTTACTGTGACATCGAACTCTGCTCAATCCTGACAATTACTGATTGCTTCACTCTGCCAGTTAAAACTCCATTAGTGCTCCCTAAGCAGGCTTTAGAAAACCCTTCTCGTTCAAACCTGATTCTGAAAAGATAAGGAGGCATGCTGACATGGAACAGATTGATGCTAGAAGTGGGTGCATCCATGTGTGTGGATTGGATAGACAAAAGCAGTCTTAATTTCATAACTGATTTGCTCCAAGGATGAGCTTATGGAAAAGATTCATACTAAGACAAGCTGGGAAAATTTGGGCTGCTCAGCCTGGAGAAGAGAAGCTGCTTGGAGACCTCAGAGCAGCTCCCAGTGTTTGAAGGGTACAAGGATGCTGGAGAGGGACTCTTCATCAGGTACTGCAGTGATAGGACGAGGGGTGATGGGTTCAAGCCAAAACAGGGGAAGTTCAGGTTAGATCTAAGGCAGAAGCTCTTCCCTGTGAGGGTGCTGAGGTGCTGGCACAGGGTGCCCAGAGAAGCTGTGGCTGCCCCATCCCTGGCAGTGTTCAAGGCCAGGTTGGACACAGGGTCTTGGAGCAAGCTGCTCTAGCGGAAGGTGTCCCTGCCTGTGGGAGGGGGTTGAAACTGGAGGAGCTTGAAGGTCCCTTCCAACACAAACCAGACTGTGAGTCTATGATTCTCATCTGAGCGAAAATTTCTTGGTGGAGCAAAAGGCAGAACAACCTCTCACAATTAACTGCTTCTAACTGCTGGCTCAGATATGTGTTGAAAAGCAAGGAAA
This sequence comes from Psittacus erithacus, assembly GCA_009867235.2. Lineage (NCBI taxonomy): Eukaryota > Metazoa > Chordata > Aves > Psittaciformes > Psittacidae > Psittacus > Psittacus erithacus. Next base: position 1,725 of record WYDI02018301.1, read on the forward strand.
ATGGTGCTTAAAAGCATAGGAGGTAATCCATCTAGTCCAGAAGAAAATGAAAAAAATAATAATTATATATTAGAACCTTAAACGTCATTTACCCAAGGTAATGAACAGGGTTTCGAGTCCCATTAATACAAAGCAGCAATTCTCTCTTCCCACATAAGCCTCCAGGATTTCAGTCAAAAAGGAACCATATTCATTAAATTCTTGTTTGAACATTTTAACTTAAAAAAGCACAAGATTTCTCACTGTGTTCCAGCTACTGATGTGATTTTCAGCAATACTTGGGATGTCAAAATCATACTCACTTTGAGCTTAAGATTTTTGCTAAATTCATTCAAACCTACTCAAGACATTCAAGCCAACAATCAACATGAGAGGAATTAATTTATGGTTTTGGTTGAAGACAACCCTCATATGAAGCACATAATCCCTTGGAGTCAGTGGAAGGTGCTATTGCAACCTAACCAGTTTTTCAACCAGCACTTCCAGTGAGTTAGTGAATGATGGCCGGTTAGAAATGAGTCTACAAAATCAGGAATTATACACAAAGGATTAATTATGACTAATAATCAGGATTTCTGATTAAACCAGGATCTGGATTCATGACATGCAAAGTAAGGCATGATAATTCATGCTGTCAACTTCTTGCCAATGCTCCATGTGCATAAAGAGAACTGTTAACTATGGCAACAATGGAAATGTTGCAATGGCTGTATGAATGTTGCAATGGCTGTATGAATGGTCAAGTGGTTCAAATGGTTTGGGTTGGAAGAGACCTTAAAGCTGACCCAGCTCCAACCCCTGACAAGGGCAGGGACACCTTCCACTAGAGCAGCTTGCTCCAAGACCCTGTGTCCAGCCTGGCCTTGATCACTGTCAGGGATGGGGCAGCCACAGCTTCTCTGGGCACCCTGTGCCAGTGCCTCACCAATTATTCCTTCTCACCATTCTGACATGTTACATAGAGTACCACAGTTATGTTAGCTCAAGTCAAGTGAATTAACTCACTGATTATGAAGAGTGGTGAGGCACCGGAACGGGTTGATCAAAGAAGTGGTAAGCGCTCCATCCCTGCCAGTGTTCAAGGCCAGGTTGGACAGAGCCTTGGGTGACATGGTCTAGTGTGAGGTGTCCCTGCCCATGGCAGGAGGGTTGGAACTTGATGATCTTAAGGACTTTTCCAACATAAACCATTCTGTGATTCTATGATTAATATAATATTCAAGCTATTAATATGGAAACTAAACTCACTGTCTGCGAGTCTTGGGAAGAAACCCCACCATCTCCATGGCTAGCTGTAAGCGCTCAAAGTCATGCTTCAAGTCCTCCCCTTCCACAGAAAAGCAGTCCTGTTGGGTACAAACAGCAAGAGTAAGCATTGAGAGTCATTAAGATGAGAACAGGTCCACATGGCCAAGTCAACACTTCATAAATATCATTTAGTGATCTCCATGTGTTTTATCAGCAACTAGAACATTTCCAAGCTGGCACTGGGAGATGAGATATCCAGAAGGTTCCACTGACAATATGGGGAGTAACTGTGGCTCATTGCACCAGACACCCATCCCAGGGAGACTCACAGACACAGCAAGAAACACACGAGCAACATCAGAAAGGACCAGGATTATCTGCAGTGGGAAGGCAGATTTTTCTGCCTTCAACAGTAGAAAGAGAATGCACAAGTTGGATTTTTGAAAATATTCTTTTAAAAGTTTGATTTTTAATTTTATTTTATTTTTTAATTTAAATGCAGCTGTTGAGGAGAATCTGTTTCTACAAGGACTCTAGGGAAAAGCTGACCAGAGTGCAAATTTCAATACAATATTATTCATCATATACAGAAATGGTTTTCTCTGTACTGCATTTTCATCCAGCACAGTGAGATAGTCTTTCAAAGGACACTACATCTCCTCCATAAATCACAGACTGGTTTGGGTTGGAAAGGACCTTAAAGACCATCCAGTTCCAACCCCCTGCTGTGGCTTGGTTTGAACAGCCTGACCTCAGAGAGGACTATGTTGATATAACTTCTCCAAAACTCAGTTTTAATAGTGACTTCACATAATTTCATGTAAGATCGCAGTGAATTAAGTCCTGCAAAGGAACGTTTTAAATATACTTTTCACAGACTTTATTCTAAGTACCACAAAGTTTTCTAAGAATGTGAGCACTGAGAGAATCTGAAACCCACATTTTATATTTAAATATATTTATATGTCTATATACATTCGTGTGTGTGAAGAGTTGGGGTTTTCAGATAATCCCAACCTGATAGCAGTCACTGATACGTTCATGAAAATGCTGTGACATTCTGGACCCAATAAATATTGCCCTGCATCAATATTTAGGGAACATAAATGCTCCTTAAATGAATACAGAAACTCTTAATGCCAAGCTCCTTTTGCTTTGGCTCACCATGGGATGATTCCGATTACTCCCTCTCACTTCATAGCTCATCTTTAGTACTTTCTCCCATTGCTGCCCATAAAAATTCCCAGTCTCTGAATCAAAATGAGTTTATTTGGCATCATATGATATAGTGCTATTTTAAACCTCCAAATATTTTACTAACACTTAGACAGAGACTTTCTACAGGTTAATCCAGGCAGGTTAATTAAAAACTATAGCTGCAGTTGCAGTGACAATTGATTGAGCAGCTGTATCCACATATTCTGGTCATTTCCCTGTAAATCAAATTTACCCCCTAAGCAAGTGTGCACAAACTTTAGCCCAAAACTTTCACCCAGATAATTCTGAAAGTCAGCACTAACCAGGTTTACAGTGAACACCAGTAAACAGGTACCAAGTAGTCACAAGGTGACAACTGTTACTTGACAAGACACTTGGACTCACAGTACATAGAATAAATCATATATACAGAATAAAGTTCTTTTATAGTAGCAGCTTTGTGCCTTCCACATTGAAAGCCTCACAACTCTATCAGTGATAGAGTCCTTCATTCCACTCCATAGCATCATTACAGCAGTAGCGGATTAAAGGGAGAATTTCTTATTTAAGATATATATTTCAATATAGGCGAGTCCTCACAACTGCCCTGTCCCCTCAACTGAAAGCTAGAGAAGGTCAAATGGTCAAGAAAATATTTTTTATCAGGATCAACTTAATACTGCGCAGACAAAGTGAATTTAGAGATGTTGAACAGTAAAAAAGCATGCGCAGCATCAATGAACATAAGGTCTTAAATGTAACAAGAAAATAACATGCCTGCATGTGACACTTTCACCTTTTATTAATAAATGATTAAATATTACCTTTTTTAGGAGATGTATAAGGTGTTTGTCTGTACATGTTATCCAAAGAAATGCAGCAAAGACATCTACACTATGTATCAGTAAGATCAGCAGGCATGAGCAATGTAGTTGTTTACACCATAAAGTATCAGAGTAAGAAGTTGTCCCTCCTAAACTCAACCTTGGCCAACCAGCCAAACTTAAGTCGTAAGTCAACAGCAAAACTCCACAGACAACTCAGAAGTAGCACAACCTATGTTAAAAGCAATTAATTAATACATAGCAATTACCAAACTCATTAATCTGCATGAAGAGGCCTTATTTGCTAAAAAGTGGATGCTTTCTGTAGTGTTTCAGCCCAGTACTGGTTTCTAATGGATGATCAATGGATGATGATTATAAAAAAAAAGAGTTTCTTTGATAGCAGGGCAGACAACATGACAAATCCAGGCTCACAGACCAAACTTGTCATTCATATTCTGCTGAGGCAATTACTTTCCCAGAAGAACCAAGTCCCCTGCTTACTATCATCACATTGGAGCAATCCATGGATTTCTAGGGGAAGTTCAAAGAGGATATTATAAATAGGTTCTTTATAAAGCAGATTTCTGCAGGGGTTAAGGCCACGGTTATAGGGGGAGGTCCAGGGTATGCTTAAGAGTGAATCAACTGAAGCCAAGATGTGATTCACCAGGAATATTATCAAAAATGATCCCAAGAAGAATAAAACACAAGCAAATTGCAATGGCATGCAGTTTTGCTGTGCAAAATGAGGACCTATAACACAGTAACCCCTGAGCTGGCAGGGCATGATTGGTCCCTGCAGCAGAAAGTATCAAATTTGGGATTTGTTTTATTTTGGAATTCCACCAGTGAATTCTCCTAACCCACTCCTTAAGAGATTCAGGTCTTTGCAACTCCGTAAAGTGTATTGAGATACATGGCAAAACATCTGCTTTTCACTGCCCACTCTTGTAAGACCTCTCAGGATGCTGATGTATTAATGATGCCAACATTTTTAAACCCTGAGGGGTTACAGTCCTTTTCCCTCCTCCCCTCCTAAGGATTTTGCAGTGAAGTCATGCTGTTAAGATGCTTATTTAGCCCAAGTGAAACCCAGCTCCCTTTATACATTACCTCTAACTCTTCCAGATGCATCAGCTAGAGTTCAGAACCATTAAGCACATGGCAAAATTAGCAGGAACAACATGCAGCTGATGTGAAACATGCTTCCCCGTGCCAGACGAAACCAACAGACACCATCACAGGACACACAGACACCCAGAGCACGTCATCAACTGAAGCCACTGCCTTCAACTTGGTTACACAGGAGGAATGTGGAGAAGCTTCACCATTCCCTTTTTTGGGTTGATCCATTTGGAAAGGATGGTCATGTCACCAGAACTATTATAGGAGGAAGGCTTGGTTTTGCATTCTGAATAATACCAAGATTTGATTTTCTCCCAGATGGCTGAGGGAGATGTCTTGGGTTTTGCCTTTATTTTTCCCTTCTGGAAGCTGGAGAGCAGATACACTGCTACAACCACCATGAACTGATGGGTTTCAAGAGACTGAATTTCTATTTTATCAGAAAGGAATTTCAAATTTCACATTGCTGCCATATCACAATTTTTATAAATTATTATGTATTATATCAAAAAGGAAGGAAAAACCCCCATAGTTTGCTAAAACTAGATTACTATATCCAACTGTTGAAGCTTTCCAGATGGAAGGAACCAAAATAAGGCAAGGGAAATGCATCTGTATTGTCATGAGCTAATACACAAGCAACACCACTGCAGGGCAGAGGAAGAGAGGGGGTAGTTAATAGGTTAAATGTAATTTGACTTTGTTTTCTGCTCAGGTCTTTGTGCACCTAACAAATTCAAGTGAGGAGCAGCAGCCCTGCACCAGCAACACGGAAGACACAGGTACTTGTACTGACCGGCTCAGAGTCATAGCAATAATCATCCCAGCTCTGTCTGAGGGGTTTCTTTGTCATCTGAAAGCAAGGCAGACTGGGTTAAGTAGTGTTCAGACTAAACAGAACTCCCACTAACCTGCTTTTTAACCAGGGCAGCAACATCAACCTTCCAAGTAAAATAATTGTTGTTATTCTGGATAGTCACTCCTTACTTTTGTTTTGGTTTTAAGCTAAGATTTATAATGCTTTTATATTCCTGGTGCTCTGATTCCTGCTTCCTGTGTTTTCAAGACACATGCTTTATGGATTTTAATATCTTTTTCTCCACGGTTGGAGAACCCTTTAGTTTACCCAGAGCTGAAGAGCTATTGATGTAAAAAATCCCACTGAAGACCAGAATTCTTTGGTTTCTACTCTCAACCTCTGCTCTAGACACAGGTAAGTGCTGCAAAAGTGCAACCCTCCAACCAATTAGAAAGCAACACTTGAAAGTTTTGTAGGAATTGGTATCTTTATTTCCAATCAGGCAGATACGGAGTTGAGAGAAGTCAAAGCACATGTCAGTGACCAGTCCTAGGAGTGACAGACACATCGCACCAGAGCTCCTGATGAGCTTAACCTAAGGGTCTAATCCTGCAAATCCCTGATTTCAATATGGTTGAATGTGAATAACCAGCACAGAGAACAGTGTCATGGGTTCAGCCACTAAGAAGGAGAAAAAATGACTGCTACTGCTGAACCCATGACAAACAGTCAGCAAGTTACAGGGTAGGCAACAGCAGGTTTACCTGCCATTGGTATGAGATATGGAGAAGTTGTCCAAACTCAGGGGATTAAAGTTGGGGTTTTTTTCCGTACCTGATCCCTGCATCTACAGATCAACAAAAAAACCATCCCATTTTGGTGAAATATCTGAACAGATTATTTCTCATCTGCAGTGTAAAACACACGTTTGTTTTGCGTAACATGGCATGAGCTGAGGAACCAGGGAGAAGAAAAATAGTGCTTGACCCAAGGACCAAGTCAGCGCTTGACTTGTGGGGCCTGGGTCAGTATTTTATAGCTTTTCCATTTTATTATTTAATTTGTAGTTACACAGAGGTTCATATCTTGAGCTCGTTCTTGGCCTTTTTAAAGGAAAAGGGATTTCTCAAGGACACATTTAAGAAGCTACTGCAAATGCTCAAGGGTTATTTTACAATTTTTCCCCTTTTATGCTTCCAAATTTTCTTTTCCCATTCCTCCACTACCTCTTTTTCCTTCTTGTTCCTTGTTTTCCTTTCTCCCCTTTGCCTGTAGGGTAAAGGAAAGCCGTCACTGCAGTTTTAATACGAAACAATGCCCTGAAAACATCTGAAGGTGACATTTCTCATAGTTGTCAGTGTTAAATGGTCTCTTTAACACTAATTATTAAAAATATTAAAATCATTGTAATAAAATCCCTAAAAATTCAGGCTGTCACCACTGTCCAAACACTATTCAGGCAAGTTCAGAGTCTGTTTCCCTGATGCACAGGATATAGCTCTGCATCCTTCTCCAGTCTACTCGCCCACAGCATCCTAACTTAGATTAAAATACATGTTTCAGCCTAAATGATCTCACTTTTAGTGGTTCTACACTCTACATGGATTTATAATGTGACTTGAAATATGAACACCCTTAAAGTGGTATTAAAACCCCAGAAGGACTCTAATTAAAAGCAATGTTTTCAACAAACAGAAAACTACCGGATTGCCCAACAAAACCTATGAATCCAAAACATCGGATCCAAACGATCTTGGCTCCTTCCCACTGCAAAACAGCAGCACAGATGGTCGAGCAGATCCCACCACGTTCTCCAGCTAACGCCTGAGGCACAATGAGGGCAAGCAAAAAGCCTTCAGCTCTGAGTATGTTACTCATCTGTGCAAATTTCCTGATGCTGCTGAGAGTGGGTGGGAGTTGCTAATATCACAATACATTTTGGCTTTGATAATCTGCTTTAAAAGATCTTTATAAAGCCCTGGGTAATTGAGGCATATTCCAGCATTACAATCTATTTCTAGAAAGACTAAAGGCTATTTGGGCTGAGTTGCACATACAAGTTTCTCCCCAGTTTATGGGTTATATCATGTTCCAGCTCCAAGAAAGTAGCAATTAGTTAAAAATCCAGTTATAACGCAACTACTATTCCACATATTCTTACTCCTTTTTTTCTTTTTTTTGAGCAAAAAGCAGCAAAATCCTTATTCACCAGCATCAGTGGACAAGCGCATCTTAAATGCCCGCAGCACACACATTTTCCAAACTATGAGCTTATTGTGCCGTTGGTAACTCCTCACTAATTTTAAATTCCCACATTTTCAGTGGTTGCTGTGGTTTTCTTGAGATTACGCTTCTATTGTTAAATTAAAAGGATCATGCTCACTGCCAGCCATGAAGCTACAGGATTAGGACTACCTCATGCAAGGTGTTATACCCTGAAGAGCTACTAGAATCATCACACATCTTCCCTTTTTCTCCTACTCAGCAGACAGGTGTTAATGCCTAGATGACATTCACACACATAACAGGTAAATCATTACCATTTCTGCCTTTGACAATTAAACCCACACAATATTTCATGCTTCCCAGCTGGGGGACAGAAAAGGAAAATACCCATGTTGATATTTTTATGTCATATTATCAGGTGTTCAGATTGCCAATGCAGAATTGTTTCCAATGAGAAAGGCCATCTGTCAAGCATTAAGACAACCCATTTGTTAGTTGTCTGCTACTCCACATGTTTTCTTTATTAGCATTAAATATCAGCAGTAGAAAAGGCAAGACCATGTATTGGATTCCTGTATAGTATTCCCACCTGGTTGAGGTAGTGATATTCCTTAGGCTGCCTCAGATGGAATGCAGATCTCTCTTCCTCGCTTGCTCCCGCCAGCAGGTAATAAAATACATGGTAGTTCCTGGTGACAAATAAAAGAAAGAAAGATGTTAGACTTCAAACTAAACAGCAGTGCTCAGCAGAGAAGCGCATGTGAGCCTCAGAACCTGATTTTCCAGCTTCTGAACTCAGACCTGAACACTGGAAATGGAGTCACTTTTACATCACTTTGCTGTGATGTAAAAGACAAAATGAAGTAATGGAGAATGAGAACCTTCTTTTCCACCCAAGGACATCCACTGGCCTAGAATGTGCTTAAAGAATTCCTGACTGACATCATCACTTTTTCCTTCAGAAACATGTGCAATGCCTACACACTGATTAGAATCAAACCAATGTATTTCCTTGCAATGCAGAAATGCTGATGATTATTTTTAATACCTTATTATCACCTAACAAGCAATGATTTTCACTTGCAGTTCCGTAAGACAGTGGAAAAAGCCTCAATTTTTATGACTACTCAAATATTCAAAATACTTGAATATTATTAATACTAAACCCACCCCACTGACACTTGTGTTTCGCTTCAAGACAACTCTAACACAGCTTAACACTAAAAGCCTAGCAGCAGTTCTAAACTTAAATCTTTGCTTTTATGCTGGATCTTTTCCAAGAGGAACCAAGTTTAATCATCTTGCAACATCCAAGAGTACACTTGTCGAGGCTGAATGGGCTATTTAAAGATGGGATAGGCCCATGAGCATTCAGGAAAACTTCTCATACGTCTGTCTTAAAAGGGAAACAAAGAAGTGCCAAAGGTTCAAAGACAACCAGAAGCAGCAAATTTATTTAAAATGAGAGCAGTAAGTGCTGAGAGAGAAGTATGTAACAACTCAGACGTTGCAATTAGGAAAGAGCAATGTGCTTAAATTTGTGTCTATATAGTTTTAACTTTCTCTAGAGGCCCTTCTGATAGCTTCAATGTGTCAAGAACTGTAAAACAGAACTAAAATACCATCCTCCCCCCCCCCCCAATTCGGTATTAAATAGCTTACAAAATGCACAAGGAAATAAAAGGGATGTAGTATTCCCTATGACATGACTCATGAAGAGAATGGAAAATGTAAGTCAAGAATCATCAAGAAAATGGAGTTTGTTTTCCCTGGTTAGCACATTCCTCCAGAAACAGCAAAATATAAAATGTATCCTTTATCTTTGAAGCATAGGGTTAGGACCATGGAATTCCTGACCCCCTCGGGCCAGCTTCCTTTAAAACAAGGGTTTAAGCTCTCAGTGCCACATTATCAGCGCACAGAGAACTCAAAACCAACCCTGTAAGCAAAATCCAGGCACCTACCGTTCATTGTGCTCCTGATAGACTAGTCTTGATTTCTCCAGGAGGTACTTCTCCACATAAGCTCTGGAAGGCCAAAATAAAAGCATTATTCATTGACCCAATATTTAACTGAAATGAACACAGCTTTACTGGGACTTTCAGGCTTGGTACGCACAGAAATCAAAAGTTTTAGCCTTGTTTCACTCAGTTATATAAATTTCTTCCTAGGCAGAACAAGCTCAATATTATGTTTGGCTTTTGAGGGTTTTTTTTGGTTTGATACAAAGCCAACACTAACTTGGATATGAAAAACATGATCTCAGATGCATTAGCCTATGGACAGGGAGCACAGAGGGAAATGCTGACAGCAACCAAGACTCTTGGGTACCTATTTAACCCAAAGCCAGCAAAATAGAACTGCTTGCAGACCAAGCATCTGCACACAGGAAATAGACCTGGGTGCAGAGTTTTGCAGGATCACCCCCCAAGTCACCATTCCCTCTTCCAGAAGAGGCACTTCCCAACAAAAACCCAGGCTATAAACTTGAGGCTACAGCCAAAAAACAAACAATTGCAAAAGCCCCTGATTGGAGTTTACATTTTCTCCTAAGAGCCTCTACAACAAACATGCTTCATTTATATATTAAATGCTTATTTTCAAGCTTGTAGAGCTAAAACAAGCTTCAACAGGTTTTTCCTTCCAAACAATACTAACCAGTAATGATAGGGATTTAGAAACCAGAGTTGTGATGATGTAGCTGCGCTTTTCCAGCTCCAGATGCCCAGTGACGTGGCCACAACATTAGCAGCCACGTATGAATCAAGAAACCCACTGAACATCGGGCATGGTAGGACAGAGAAGTGCCTCTACGCTTGTGCCTCCACCAGTCTCCAGACTTGTTTATTACTTACATCCCAGTAATTGTCTCTCTTCCCACTGAAGAGTAAGATAAAATAAACTCTCTGCTGCTGCAGTTTAGTGACAACTTCTACAGCAGCTCAAAGGAGAGGTTACCAGAAGAGGTAGCAGAGTTGGATCAGAGGGCTGGAGCAGCTCTGCTCTAGAGCCAGGCTGAGAGAGCTGGGCTGGGTCAGCCTGGAGAAGAGAAGGCTCCTGAAGGGGAGACCTTAGAGCAGCTCC
>WYDI02018302.1:0-16991 GCA_009867235.2 Psittacus erithacus
CTATCAAATTGGTGTCTCTCCAATTTAGAGACAAGGATGTCGTGTGGGACAGTGTCAAACGCTTTGCACAAGTCCAGGTAGATGGCATCAACTGCTCTACCCCTGTCCATCAGTTCCGTAGCCCCATCACAGAAGGCCACCAAATTGGACAGGCAGGATTTCCCCTTAGTGAAGCCATGCTGGCTGTCACCAAGCACTTTGTTGTTTTTTATGTGCCTTAGCATGCCTTCCAGGAGAATCTGCTCTCAAGATTTTGCCAGGCACAGAGGTGAGGCTGTCTGCTCTGTAATTCCCCAAGTTATCCATTTTCCCCTTCTTGAAAATGGGGGCTATATTTCCCTTTTTCCTTTTATCGATTGCACCACACTCAAGCACAGGATTAAAGGGTGGGACTTTCCTGTTCTCAGTTGCTTTGATTTAAAAGGTGTTTTTTTGGTGTTCCAGGGCAGGTGTGGTTTCCCAGTTGGCTTATAAGCTATTTAATCAGTAATGCCATAAATACAGCTATTAATAAGATGAATAATGCTCTTTGATCATAAACTTCTTACTACATTATAGCTACTAAAACAATACGGGGCCACTGAAACCCTCTAACATGATTACATCTCCTGAAAAGCAGCATACCCTAATCCATTAACATTAAGACTAAAACAGTGACCTGAAAAAGAAGCTCAGGTTTGTAACAGCATATTTGGCTTGGAAAGCAATTTCTTGTGCACTGCTCTGTTGATCAAATCAGCCGAATGCCTCTCTGCTTGCAAGTAATAGCTCCCTTACAGGAAGCAGCCCATTTGTCCAGAATCAGAAAAACACAGATCTGCCTGTTACAGGAAGAAGATGGCAAAACTTGGCACTAGACGATAAAGCGCGATCAAAGGATAATCAAATTATTTGAAGACCAGACTAAAGGAGCTGTGGTTGGTTGCCCTGAATACGAGCTGGATTTCTGCCTGGCTCCATTAAGGATCTGATATGGTGGCAGCTAGTGTGCATGATGGGATTTTCCTGTCTGTCCTGTGTTTTGGGGGCAAAAAATACCCAGAAATTAAAATAACATCTAAAACCAGAGCAACAAAGGGACATTTTAATAGCCAGAAAACACAGCAGTGTACACATTTGGAAAGCCTTTTCCAAGTATGAGAGGGCCATTGACTTTTTCTTTAGCCTGAAGAACCCTTCTGAGAAAAGTCTCCTGCATTGCATTCCCAAGGAGCCCCAGATAACACTCACTGGGGAACCACTGGGCTCCTGCTAATTGTGAAAGGTTCTGATGAGACCATGGCACGGATGGGAATGTGGCAAGCAGGTGAGAAAGGAATCAGGAAAGGCACTGGACATCGGAGCCTCAAGATGTGCCTGGGTTTATTTATTATGGAGGATTTCCAGTCACGAGCACTGATATAAAACAAAGCAGCTTTTGTTGGAAATGCTCCATACTCCGGTCTTACTTAACTCTCAGCTGAATTAGCAGCTTTGTCAAAGTACTGATGGAGTATCACTAACAGCCAAGGTCAGGGAGCTTGCCATCAGCTACCTGAGACAGGTTCTCTGAGATTTCTGAAAATAGCCATCTGTATTGCCTGTGATGAAAGAGCATGTTACTTATACTAGAGGGAAGCCAATGCCCATGTAATTTATGGTAGATGAGAGCAGAGTATAAATTCCTTGGAAGAACAATATCACTTGGGAGACTTTCAGCGAATGCCTGATCTTATCAATGTTCTTGCTTCACGTTTCTTCAGTCTTGGAAGTTAAAGTTTCATGGACTGCCAGTGTTCACAAGGAAGATCCTGTGTGCACATCAAATCCTGAGCATCCCTTTCAACACCTCCAGTACAGTCTGCAAGGTTATTAGCACTATAAAGAGCCTTCATTTTCATTACTTTAGCTACATTCTGTGATAATACTTTAACAAACAGCTGTTATCATGCCATATGCTAAACTTAAGTAGTGCATTTAACCAGCTATGTCTGGCAATTAATTACCTGAAACCAGAGTGTAGATAAGGGTTATTATTTTTTCTACTGTATCTAAACCTTTGGCATCCTAATCTTCCACAATGCTCTAGGCTAAATAAGAGAGGTGTCTCAATTCAGCTCTGGGATAGAAGTGTTCAAATTGTTAAGGAGAGACCTAGTACTTCATTCTGCATGCCCCACAGTTATTATTATAGTAGCCATCATCTGCTACAGCATTTTTGCTGTTCCTGACATTCTTTCCTCCACAGGAAAGGAAATCCTGTCAAGCACTGGCAGAGTATCAGGTTTTAGGGGGATTTTTAAGACACCACTGAAATCTCTGTCTCCAAGGCTCTTCCACCACATTAAATTACCCACATCCATATCAGTACATCACTGCGCCAGCCATAGTTCCACTTGTCAACAAGATGTAGTATTTAGGATAGGGTGAGGTGCACACTGATACTATCATCCTTTAATGTCCTAGTCTTTTGGCATGCTGGCAGGAGGCAGTCAAAAAGCCCTCTTCCTGCTTCTTGATGGCCAGCCATTTGGGTTGGTGAGCTGTCTAAGATGACAACACTAGGGTCAATGTCAAAGCAGCCAGACACCTGGTGCTATTATAGTCCCTGCATCCCTGAGGGGCACAGAAGCATCATTTGTTTGCTCATGGCAATCTAGACAACAGAGAAGGTCAGAGTCCTGTAGGTCAGATACTGTCCAGGCTTGTCTCGTTGTGGATGATTATAAAAAGGGGTTTGAAAGAAAGTCTTTTGCTGGCCTCAATTTTTTCATCCCTTTCTGGATGTCAAAAGAAGTGACTTCCAACAACTTAACGATAGATAAGAATTCTGTCTTCTTGCACAGTTCTATTTCCCTCTAACTCACATCTCTAGCTGGCTATTTTTGCATGGATAATTCACCCCACATCCAGCACTCCCAGCTCAACAGTTTGACTCAGCATCATCAGCCAGCTGTGGTTATCTAACTTATTCCCAAAGCATTAAGAGCTGCACTCTGGAGAAACAAATCAGAGAGATTTACTGGCTGTCCACAAGCCCTGTGTGAAGTACTGTGGTGATGACTAAAGGGATTGCACAGGCCATTAAGAATATTAATTTGCTATATTTTTCAAGCAGCTTGCAAGGGAATTTTGGGACTATGAAATTTTCCAAAGCCTATGGATTAAAAGGCCTCAAGCGGGTTTTAAAGAAGTTCTTGCTATTAAGCAATTGCCCTTTGTTTCCACAGATGTTACAGTTGGGATTTAAGCAGCACTTTGTGCTGACTAGATTTCTTCTCACCAGACCCACCCGATTTCAGTGGGGGAACAGCTAAGAGCTTAAGCTAATGTTGAAGCACTTCGTTGCACAAGGAACAGCTCCTGCACCATCATGAAGGAGATATCTTCCAGCAAGCCTACTACTTGCTAGGTCATACTCCATAACATGGCTTAGAGGACACTTTAGACGGTATGTATAAAAATTGCAAACCAGATAGTTCCTTAGCACATAATGCCACCACTCAGGCTGTTGGTTTACTGATTCTGGTTTGCTTCCTCTGTATCATGGCATCAGGAGACCTAGTTTCTATTTTTTGAACAAGACACAACAGGCTCATGCAGACCACAAAAAGATCTTGATCTCAGCACTAGCACCAATCCATTTTTGAGATTATGAGAAGCAGAAATCTTGTTTTAGGTATGTAAGAGTTATAATTCACAAAGAAGCAAGCTTTGAGAGGCAGTGAGGTGGTCACCAGTCTGAACTATAGAACCACTCTACTTCAGAAACATCAGCCTAAAGCTTCAGTCACAAACAGGAGGCAGATACAGCGCTTGGTATCCTTACATGGGGGAGAAAGCTAACACATCAGGAAAGATAAAAAGGATCTAGAACCAATCAGAAAATTAGGCTAATGAAACAGTGTGAGAGAGAGGACAAAATGAGAAGCAGATAAGTCAATACACAGTTATAGCCAACCTGGCTGGTGGAAAGGGGTGTTGTAATTTAGCCCCCAGCCTGCTGTAAAAACAGGAAATAGATACATGTCCACAGCAGCTGCCTCTGAGGCAGCATCTTTCAACACCTGATCTCATATTAACAACACACCACTTCATGTGATGCATTGCTCTGTTTATCTGCATCACCGGTTTGCCTCCCAGTTTTCAGACAGCTACAAGCAGCCTATTGGACAACACTGAAAGCTGGTTTTGACATTGGACTCTTTGCCTCATTACTGAGGGCTTTTATGTGTTGGAATCATTCTCCATTTTCTCAGTGATGGACATTTGGCTTTGTGCCACAGGCCTTCTTACAGCTCCTTTCCTGCTTCAGTGATTTACAAGATTAAACAGGAGTTCATTATTCTTTTGATGTCCTTGTATGCCAGATAGGCTTTCACCAGCTGAACTTACCAGGACTGTTTGTATTACGCTCTGATTTTAATTAGTTCCTCTATTTTGAAGCCCTCTTTTGAGTTTCCCAGGTGTTAAGGTGCTTTGTGTTCGTCTGGGGAGCTGCAAAATGGCATAACTGCAAACTCATCACTTGGGATAGCAGTGGAAACAGGAGGACTTTGAATAAAGGTTCTGTTGGTAGCACCCAAGGGGACTCTATACATATGTCTGAGACAAAAGACAGCAGGTAAGTGTTTATGAGACCAGAATGAATCATAGAATCATAGAACCATAGAGTGGTTTGGGTTGGAAAGGACCTTAAGATCACCTAGCTCCAAACCCCTGCCATGGGCAGGGATGCCTTGCCCTAGACCATATCAGATGGCATGAATTCAACATAACAAGCAACAATACTGCTTGCTCATACAAAAGGCTAATACTATTTTTAGGTAAGAAAAGGTAAGAAAAGTAATTTGAGAAAGAACACCACACTAAAATATAATCTGATAAATTCTCTTTGAAATGCCATTAAGTGGATTATAGGAAAACCCTAGAAATATGTTATTCATTAAAATGGAAATATTCCTATTAATTTTATGTGCTATGAGCAAGGCCTTATATGAAAGCAGGTAGGGACTGTTCTCTGAGGGACTGTAGTGGTTGCTTTATGCCAGATGATCACTACAAACCAAATTAGACCTGCAGGTACACCAAAACCTAGCCATAACTATCATCAGAGGATTCCCATCAGACTGGTTTAACTCCAGCATTAGGAAACATTTATTGAAACTGCATATGTGCCTTCTTCCCAATATGTGTGCACAATGCTAAAAGCTTGCATTGACAAGGAATCTATGGGATGGTTTCTCCAGGCACATCTTTTGCAGCAATCAGTCTCTTTCTGAAGTAGAATTACAAAGTATTTGGACCCAGAAATATCTGAAAGTACCCCATGATTAGACAATCTACTAGTGTGTTTATAGCCAAAGGATTGGTTGCTTCCTGAGCAATGAAGAGTCAAACATTGATTTTATTTCCTTTCAAATGCAATGGAATAAGAAAAAATCATGGCTTGTTTAACTTCTAGGAGAAAGCAAATAAAAACAGTATTAAAATAAAAAGCCTTTAGGGGTGGATTTATTTTTACCTTTTCAATAATAATCTGAATACTTCATATGCACATTCCTGTGCAAGGTTAACCCTTGTTGAGTCTTTTATGTGAATGCAGAAGTCAGACTTTGTCTTTCACTGGGAATGCTCAGCTTTTATCAGTTTTCTCTCTGCAGTAGCAGATTCTTAAGTAATTTTAGTAGTCTTTCTCTGTGTTTGCTGATGTCTTTGAGCAGCTCAGCCAGGCTACCTGCTCCAGCACAGACTTGATGCCCAGCATCATCAAGTCACTTAGAGTGCCAGAAGTCCACTGAGATCCATGATGTTGGGTAATAGCTCTATCTCCGGCCACATTAAGAAAAGGATTCATTTAAAACATGGGGGGTTTTATTCAAAGGGCTGAACCCAGCTCTGTTGGTGACAGTGTGGTTATGCGTACTTTGCAGGATGCTTGAGTGTTTTCAGGCTTCTAATCCAATTGCACTTTGGTAGCACCCTACTCTCTGTTGGGATGACTGTGCCCTTCTCAACACTTGAGTTTCTGTAGAAGGGAAATTCCTTGGCGCATAAGCTGAAAACACCACCATCCCCACGCTCAATTACTGGGCAATCTGGACACCAGGCATGCCACAATGCAGAGGTTAGAGCTAGCTCATAGGGCTGCAGTGGCTACACTTAGCACTTAGTAGTCACAGTTGACCTGTTGGTAATATTTTGCCTGCTTTACCTGGTTTTCTTGGAGTTACTGGGAAATAAGATGTCCTTGAACATGGGTGAATCATTTGGCAACCTCTGAAAAACTGCATAGGTCTTTTAAGTGCAGTGATCTAGGCTACAGTGTTGAGATTAGCTATTGCACGGTACATAGACTCCTAGAAAGCAAAGCTAATAGGAACTTGCTAGAGTCACCTGCACTGAAAGTATCACCATATAACATAAGTCCACGAGCAGGGACACCTTCCACTAGACGAGGTTGCTCCAAGCCCCATCCAACCTGGCCTTGAACACTGCCAGGGATGGGGCATCCAAAACTTCTCTGGGCAACCTGTGCCAGTGCCTCACAGTAATGTGATAGCAAAATGACTGTGCTGTGGCACAGCAAAGCTTCATGCTTCTGCCCCAACTTCTATAAACGTCATATCTGCATCCAGTCCTCACTTTCTGTGTGTAACACTGAGGATGGAGAGAACGGCTGGTGTCGCACAAATAGCTTCACCATCACTGCCTATGTGTAGCCTTTCCTGGTGCCCACTGTGTCTGTGCATCTACTGTTTGAAGACAGTGATCTGTTATAAATCTCTGCAGCTATTCATGGATTTCCACTTGCCTCTCAGAGGCTTCCTAAGAATACTATGAGAGGGACAACACTGCCAAGTGCAAAGGGAGGGCAAAATGCCCGTCATACAGGCACTACAAAAACACTTTTGTCCCCAGGAAGACATCAGTCTAATGTGCTTGTTCTGCAGGTTCAACAGCCTGGACACTCCAATTTTCTCCTCCTACCATGTGTTTTAGTGGGCAAATATAAATAGTCCTAGGGATATTGTAATTAGCTTGTGAGTCACCAGCGTCTCTGGAATGCGAAGCCTGTTCTGCAAACTGCAGGATGCTGGAGACATGCTGCCAGTTAACTCAGCCGCTGCAGTCTGTAATTGTAGGGCACTTGTTTTACAACCAGTGCCTCCATCGTAAAATGCCCAAACATCTTTTATAGAGCTACAGAAAAACACAGAAGTCACAAATATGCTGGTGTTCTGCTCATTGTGCAAAGTTTCTGAGATGGGAAAGAGACTTAGAGGCTGAGGTCAATCAGTGGTAGAACCATAATGCAATTTCTGCTGTTCTTCACAGATACAGCCTGTGCAACTACTTAGGAGATCAGGCTTTCACATTCCCTCCTGGCCCCACTAACACCATCCAGTGTAGGATGTTTAATGTCTCGCTGTGGTTGGAATCATTAACACCTCCCCAGGGTTAGTTTTTCTCAGCACTTTATGGAAACCATTGCAGGTCTTTATTTCTGTGTCAGATTCCTTTTGAAAACAGCACTCAGTATCTGTTGAGTATTATTCCCTCTTGTGGATAATGTTAACAACTAGAGCTCAACCCATTCTTAATTCTAGGGATCATCCAGATTTCTGCAACCAAATCCCATGTCCTGCAGATCTAGTAAAATGCAAGTAATTAAAATATAAAGTGCTAAACCATCAGAATGTATAATTCATTTTCAGTGACTTTCATGTGTTGTTTTGATGCAATATGATGGTTCATAAAAATACACAAGGGGCATGTCTTCAGGGTGCAAAATATTATCATTGTATTTTCCTGCCTGGTCATGATTAATAGTAGGCCATAGTCCTTTGTTAAATGCTGATGGAACCAAAACGACAGTTCAGCAATACAAGCGGTATTAAGAATTACAGCTGGGGTTTCAATTCAGGGCATACGAGTTAAGCCTTCTTTTACCTTCATTTGTCTACTTGATAAAAAAACCATCCTGGTACCCACAAGGATGCTGTAAGAACTTTGTTCAAAGTATCATTAAGCATTGCTTTAAAATATCAGACTTCCTGGAAAAGAAAGAGTGTTTATCCTGGTATTCTAACCTGATTTCTTGTTTTCTTTCAAAACTCCCTGTGTAATTTCTAATGCGTGCAGCAACATTTACATTCTGAATTTATGTGTTATAAACTGTTAAGCAGATGCTGCCTCACTTCACTGACAAAATTTGTATCAGTTGTAAAGCTGCCTATATATTCTCACCTCATGCAATCTTATTTCAGTGTAGCAGTCCTTACTGAATATTACAGCTCATGATTTCTTATTTAAATACTGTAATATCAGAGGGTCATAGAATACAATCATCTGCTACGAGAGGACTCGTGCGTATCCATCGCTGTTTATCTGTCTCCATTACAACTACTTCACTTTTTGTTCCAGTACTTCATATCTCTGACAACTTGAAACCTTCTTCTAATGTCTTGAATATATCTTAAATAGTTGATACCCATTTCTTGTTATATTCTTTGTCCTGTAGCTTGAGTGATTCCCCTATCTCCCTCCTGCTGATCTATTAGCGGAAAGCAGTAGTATCTCCCCATTCCACCTGCACACTGCAAGATTAACCAAACCCAGTTCTTTAATCTCCTGTTTGAAAATAGTCTCTCTGGCTTCTGAACACAGTAATAGCTCCTCGAGGCTGAATCCATCTTTCCTGTGCTAAAGAGGTCTAAGCACATTTCTCCAAGTAAGCTGTAACCAAAGCCCTATCCACGCTCATGAATTCTTCCCTGTCTGTACAAGACCTACTTTACCTTGTGCAATAATGACCTTTGCCTTTTCCCCCAGATGTACAGTTTAACTTACAATCATCTGCTAAGACACCATCAGTTTCCAGACTGAGTTTATAACACAAAGTCCTGCTACTGATCCATCGGTACCATAACAGACCTTTCAAAGTAATAGTCCTAAATCAGCTGGAAAACCCTCCCGGGTTTTTGAGGCCAACCAGTTCCTCCTTCAAGGATATTCTGATTCTAATCTACACAGTAAACTCACAGAGAAGATTAGACCCTGAAGAAGTCCACCCTTGTCTGCCCTCTGGCTTGTTATTCCCTTTCATTATTATCTTCCTGCTGGCCAGTTTCTGGCTTGCTTTACAACGTTCATTAATCTCTACCCTTTTTCACTTTAGCAGTGACTTTCAATGCAGTAGTCCAACAAATGCTTGCCGAAGTCCAGCTAGATTTACTTAGTTCTGTTTGTCTAAAGAAACAAAATCACCTGTCTTTTGAAAGGAAAATATTGGTTCAGTCTGTTGGCTCTCCTCCAGCTCACAATGTGTTTTCTGATGCAGTTATTAATTTGATTATTCATGGAGCCATCCTCCTTACCCTCACCCCTGCTGGCACTGGTGCTGCTCTGTGTGAAACAATTGGCTGTGCCATCTGCTAGTGCATTTCACCCAATAAAAATATAAGAAAAATAATTTCCATAATGACTTTTGTCCCTCTTACCTTCAATGGTGATGCCTTCTCTTTCTCTGCAATAGGGAATCACAGAATCACAGACTGGTTTGTGTTGGAAAGGACCAGAAAGCTCATCCAATTCCAATGCCCTGCAACAGGCAGGGACATCTTCCACTAGAGCAGGTTGCTCCAAGCCCCATCCAATCTGGCCTTGAACACTGCCAGGGATGGGGCAGCCACAGCTTCTCTGGGCACCTATTCCAGTGTCTTAACACCCTCATAGTGAAGATTTTCTTCTTAAAGAGGTATTTAATCTGAGAAGCATTTTCATACAGTCTTCCCTGTCCCCACAATGAGATTTACATCAACTTCCATTGATGGGGCTGCACTTTGTGCCCATCTAGACACAAGCTTATGCAAGATGTAGCTATGAAGTTCTGAGTTAGGAGCCTGATGGGCGAGCATCAGCTTTGGTTGTCATGAAGTTTCCAAGTGGAGCACAACACACAGGTGTTAACTTCAAATCCTTGAGCATGTGAGGCTGTTGCTCAAGAATGAAATGCAGAATAGAAAAGCCTTTCTCTTTGGGGCAGAATACAAAAGCCTTTCATCAACAGCTAAAAGCACAACACATCCATTTGGAAGACAAAACACAGCACACTGAGCCAACAGAATTTTTCCAGTGACTTTAGCTGGGAAAAGTCAATGATTTTCTGCTGTAATTGGAGCCAGGGGCCCAGAGTCTTTAAAAAATGCTATAAAGTATGTAAGGAGTAAATGAGGAGTGGAACACCATTTTGATCCTATACTGATCAATCTCTGGCAGTAAAATGACCCTAAGCAGACCCAGAATATAAATTCAGTGTTCCCCAGGGAAGAGGCTTACGTCTTCGAAGTCACCAGGAAGAGGACGCGAAACAAATTGTTGTTGTTTCCCCATATAGGAGTAATCAGAATCTTCTACAAATGCTCTTGTATTGGTGGAGAGGGACCAGAGTTTCACTTTAATCGAATACTGTAACAATCCTTTTAGTAAGACACTGCATGGCACTGTTTATGCTTATACTTTACAGTGAACAGAGGTCCCCTAGGTCAAATAAATGACATCCTTATGCTATCAGACCTGTGTAATATCCATCTCTGGGGATACTCAAAACTCATCTGTATGAGGCCCTGAAAAACCTGTTCTAACTTCAAAGCTGACCTAACTTCCAGGTAAGCCCTGCTCTGAGTGGGAGGTTGGATGAGATGATCTCCATAGGACCCTTCCAATCTGAGCTAGTTTACAGAGCTAAGACAGCAAAGTCATCTTTTAAGTCCAAGTGCTGAATATTGACTTGCTTGCTAGGAGGTAAGCGGGATTTGAAGGTTAATGAAAAAATAAATCAAGTAGTTAACAGAAGAGCATAAATATATGTATATAGATATATAATTATACATGCATATGTGTATCTACGCCTCATTCTACTCAGAAATTTAGTGCCAGACCTGAAGTGGGAGTCTTCAACAAAAGATAAATTTTTGAAGCCAGATAGAAGCATAAAGTCTATTATTTAGTAACTGAATTAAAATTCAGGTAAACATGAACTAGCCATAGCAGCCAGTTACACTTCCATTCTTCTGGAAAGGCCCACATAGAAGACGATCATATTCTATGGAAGAGAGACTTCTATGTGAGGAGGGACAAAATCCATTTTGATGGATTTAGATCCAGTTTCCACTGCAAATAAGTCCATTCAGATTCAGTAGGGCTATTTGCTGAGCAGCTTTACTGTGCTTGCACAGCCCAGTGACCACAGGACTGCCAGGGCAGGTTAATGCAAGACCTAGGAATAGACAGCAGTTGAAAATGAGTGGTTTGGGATTATGAGTTTGGGTCTAATAACCAGAAAATATGTTACCATCTAGCATTCTCACAGGCTTAGATGTAATCAGACTGCAGCCAAAATAAGCTGCCTACAGACTGCACAGTTGGAACTGATATTTTGTGCAGGCAGTGAAAAATCCCCCACTGAAAAACTTTGAGTGAGTGGCAGAGCTGTCAAACCTTGACCATTTCTGCTCATAATCGAGTTGCAGAAGGGCCTTTGACTTCCCACTGCAGGGGCTTGTGCTCTTGGGTCAGCCATGGATATTCCCAGTACATCCTTGATGGGCAGGTTTTCTATGCCAGCAGCTCAGACAGTCTTGGGAGGCTGGAAAAGAGCCACAGCCATGTATATATCTGACAGATTAAGTCCTTCAGCTGGCTGGCAAGATACTCACAGAACTCACAGAAAAGCAGAGGTATCAGCACACTGGTTTTCCTCTTGATCTTTCAGCAGCATGTCAGAAATGTTGGTTCTTATTTTTCCCTTTTCCATTTTTTTTGCTCTTCTATACACGTATATAAGGATTTCTTCAGTGGTAATTACCATTGTGCTTGGATGTCCCACAACAATCACAGATCGAATAAATGGACATTAAAGTGCACCAAATGTGGAGTGGTAAAAAAAGAAAGTAATTTCCTAAACTTACTGCATTTATCTACTACACTAAGCTCCATCGTTGTTTTAATTTGCTGTCATATCAAAAGAAAGCTCGTGACTATTTCGCTGTTGACTGTCAAGAGGTAACTTTTTTCCAGCCCTGCAGGTTCTAATATACTTTCCCACCACTGAATACATGTTGGAATAAGAAAATGTCAACTAGGAAAGGTGAAATGAATCAGAACATCACTCTAGAAATGCACAGTTACACTATTTCAAGTAGGAAAATGAGTCTTTTTACCTGGAATCTCATCAGTCCCCCCACTGGTGTGTCTGAATCGGTCTCCTTCCACATGGACATTTGGACAAAGGACATCTGAAAAGCAGAAGAGCCAGTAGAAAATTATCACAAGCAAACACATCATTTTGGAAGCTATAGAACTAACAAAGACTAATCTCCTGAGCTTTATCCAATACTTGCACATGGTCCCAGAGCAGTAATTCTGTTCACAGTCTCTGCATGCCCTGAAAGCCTTTTCTTTATCCTAGCCCCTAACCACATGCTGGGCAAGAGACACAATACACTGTGTCTGGTTTTAAGGCACTTTTGGTGACTGACCAGCCAAGAAGTCAAACAGAATAGATCAATCTAGCCCACCTTCCTGTATCTTACTGTCTTATGTGTGATTCACCTGCTAACGTTCCTGCAGGACCATGGCTATTTATGTGTCTGCAACTCGAGCTTGTTCAAGCAGAAAGTAGAGTTAAACATGACCAAACCTTTGATTATTCCCCCCTACACACAGGTTTCAAAAGAGTAATGAAAATAACCAGCCTTTGTAAGCCATTTCTTCTGTTCCCAATCAGTGTCAACACAATTGCAAGCAAATGCTTTTCTGCAGAGAACTGTCTACCCATCCACCTCCTTCTTGCCATATTTTTGTGGTAACATATATTTATGCTTTGTTTTCCCAGATCAATGGGATTGCATACTTGTAAACAATGAAGGCAGGTAGCCCAAGGAATCAGTTTAATGAGAACATAAAGCTGAACCCTTGACTTTTCAGTGTCTGAACAGCCCTACATTTATGTCTTCTCTCTAAGTTAAAGAACAACCAGATGGGGACAGCCAAGTCCCACTTCTTCATTTGCTCAGTTGGAGACATGATAATATGCATATTATCTGCAGCTGCAGTACTCATCTTGATGCACAATGTACCTAGCATCATCTCCACCTGGCGTTTAGCACATTATTCCTTCAGTATCATTAATTGTTATGCTTGTAAAGGAGCACCAAGGACCAACTGCTCCCTAATGGATGGGGAGCCATGAACTGAAGGCAATGCCCTTACCGGTGGGGCACAATGTCACAGGGGACTCTGAAGAATTCCTAGAGCAGGTCTTACTTGTTTTGTGAAACTACGTCCAAAATCATGAGGTAAAAATGAGTTTTCTGAGGACATTACCAGCAGGACTTGCATCTATTCTGCTCATGACTCTCAGTAAAAAACAATCTAATATTCCATAGTGTTTGATTAAACCTAGCAATGAAACCAGGTATTTTTCCTGCTTTATTGTGCTAATAAATAAACAGTACAGATTATCAACTGCAGGTGAAGCACTCAGTTCAGTGGAAGAAACAGGGACAGAAACAATGTCACTGCCGGAAGCCCCAAGAGCCAATGCAGCCATGAAAAGCAAACACATTCAACCACTCCTTTGCTGCAGCAGTGAGTGAGGCCAGAGGGTGGTTACTCATGCAAGCAATTGTTACCCAGGGCATTTCAGATTTTCTTCGGACATCTTTAAGGCTGCTGCTTCCATAGATAAAATTCAGACTAGACACTTATTTCTTCTATTTACCACACCAGGAGCCCATACTGACTGATACATCACTCAAACCTGCTTGTGTCTTAACATCCGATATGTGAAACCATGTGTTACTTTTCCCCTCCATCAGAGGTCTGCACAACTTCCCAGTGCAATACCTAAGCTCTCCCTTGCAGGATGAACTTTAAAAGCCGGAAAACTTTTAAGCCATTAAGACCTGCAAGAGCCAAAGTTAGGCCACTTCTATTCCCATTCCAAACTAAGCTGCACTGACAAAATATTTGCCTAGAAGTGTCAGAAGCCCTGTGCAGATGTTACACTGATCCTTTAAATGCTGGCTTTGCTAACAGTGAATGCTGTTTTGGTTACAGGCAGTGAGTGAGTCAGTGCAGTAAACAGCACTTCTGAGCCCCAGTCTTGGAACTAGAAGATGTGTGGCTAAGTAAGTAAAGTCCAGTCTTGGAACTAGAAGATGTGTGGCTAAGTAAAGTAAGTACAGTATGATAAAATAGGGAATATCAGAAACCAAAACAAGCAAAATTTCCCCTGTAAACAAATGGAAGGCAAGAATAAAATCACAAAATAATGTTATTCACCTCTGCTTCCCAGGACTCCTGAGAGACAGAGAAGAATAAAACATCTCAGACACAGCAGTGTACCTGTTCATGCAACAAGGAGGTAATGTCTGATCTATAGATACATAAATTGTCATTCCAATCTCTAATGACATCAGACACTCTCCACCAGGTCCAATTAGAATAAACCATGGCTTTCCAGCAGGGAAGTATGGGCTAGTGAATTCCTCATGGTTTTAGCTCCTGTTTTGGAACTTGGACCATAAAGCAAACTTATGTGCTTGGCCTTGGTTCAGACCTCTCTTGCCACGAGAAACAGAAATTCCAATCTTAATATTATTCACTTCTTTCAGCTCTGTCCTTTTAAATCTCTTTATTACCTCTTAAAGGACTGTGGCCTGAATTTGGCCTTCATTTATAAAATGCCCTGTGTTCCTTTTGGCTTCTCCCTTCCAGACTGCATCTAAGGCACAAGCATAAATAGTCCACAAGGGAAAGAAAATCATTGCAATGCTCACTTCCAGTTACAGAATAAATCACAGGGGCACAAAAGAGGTTAGTGCGCTCCCACCTAAGTTAGCAGCACCTATAATTGTGTCCAAAGGAGCAGAGATGTCAGACTGACAGCACATCAATTAATCCCAACCAATGAATAGGTCTCATTGATACACCCAAGGGTGCACTGATATTAAAGGCAAAACAAAAACTGTTCTTCCCCTATGAAGCCTTTCTATGAGAGCCCTCATATAAGGTGAACATTTTAACATCAAAGAGTGTTTATGCCTATTCTTTCTGCTGCTACCAGGCCAAACTTTGTGTGAAGACTTGTAGTGCTTGGAGGACTTGCAACAACAAGCACCCACTGCTAATGGCAGAATGAGGACTAAAATCTGCACTGCAGCTACATCTCCTCCAATTTGTAAACACAGATTTGCAAGGGAGAAGATACAACTGACTGACCTGAGCTTTCAGACACTGGTCCTTGCAACATCCTCTCCCATCCAATTCTATACAAGCTTGCAGCTCCTTTAAATATATATTGTTTAAAACCACTTCCTTGTCATCAACTTTAGGCAGTTTTTACTTCATCCACAAATTTTATCAACAAAGACTTTGCATTTATATCCATGTGGTTCATGGAAATTTTTAATAACATCATAACTTCAATATATCCCTTTTACAGTTGCACTAGAAATGATGACTTTCCACTGACACTTGCTACATGAGATCAGGTAGCTCTTAATCCATTGTACAGTGTCACTTTTTAATGCAAATGCCATTGAATATGCAATAACAATGCATAAGAACAAAAGTATTATATCCAGATATTTACCATATCAACCGAACTAACTCTTCACAGAAAGAAATTAGTTCTGTTAGAGATGACCTCTTTCTCCTAAAATTATAATCCTTGAATAGGGATACATAATAATTCCCATTCTGTAACGCTGTATTCACTGTTTTTGCCATCAGTTATTATTTTGCTGTGAGTGAGATCAGGCAAGCTGGTCTATAACTATACAGATGAATCATTTTCCCTTTTTTAAGAGTGTTACATTATCATTTCAAAGTCCCATAATTAGTCTTGCACTAGCAAGTTACATATATAGAAGTTTTCAGCTAACATCAAGCTAAGTAGTGTAGTTGATGTCTCTGAGGGACAGGATGCCATCCAGAGAGGCCTGACCAAGCTTGAGAAGTGGGCCTATGTGAACCTCATGAGGTTTAACAAGGCAAAGCTCCATTTCAGTGGGAACTCGCTAAGAACTAATGAAATACATTGGGTACTGAGAAACTCTAATCTAATCTGAGCTATCTACAGCCGCTACAGCTCTCTTGAATGCCGGGTTTAGGATGGAATGCACCACTCACTCTCTCTGCACTGAATATTGCCAAAACTTGAGTATCCCTTTTGCAATAGATGCTTCACTTTAAAGCAGGTAAAGTTGAGTGAGGCAATTCTGTCCTTCATGAGACCATGAAGTCCTCCTCTGAATCCTGCTCAGCACTGAATGAGCTGACTTGGTTTGTATGAGCTTCTTGTTCAAGGAAGCACAATATAGTTTTCTGAAGGTGATCTAACTGCAGATAACAGCCTTTTCTGTAAGCAAAGTGTACTGAGGTCTGTTTGATAAGAACACGTGAGTTGAGCATCACTTTTACGCACCATCCTTCAGAATATTTCCTATGAAAAAAGCCCTAAGCTGTCAAATATTTTAGAATTAAAGACAATACATTTTACAGAGTATATGCACTGAAAGAGACACGTCAGAGGAGCATGTCATCTCAGGAGTTCTCATTAGTGTTAAATTAACATTAATAACATACTGTAGTGAAACTGTAATAACGGGGCTGCGAGTTTGGAAAAGAACAATGTGAGTGATCTGAGAGTTTAAGTATTTTTGCCTCCAAGCCATTCCAAAAGAAAGGCAAAGGAAAGGGATAATAAAAATGGAAAAAGAAAAGGCGAAAAAAGCAGAGAAATAGATGGGGAGGAAGAGAAGGGGAAGGGGAAGGAGAAGCGGAAGGGGAATGGAAAGAAAAAGGAAAAGGCAAAAGGAAAAGAAAAAAGAAAAGGAAAGAAAAAGGGAAAAGGAAAGGGAAAAAGAAAAGGAAAGGGAAAGGGAAAGGGAAAGGGAAAGGGAAAGGGAAAGGGAAAGGGAAAGGGAAAGGGAAAGGGAAAG
>WYDI02018306.1:0-16517 GCA_009867235.2 Psittacus erithacus
AGGCACTGGAATGGGTTGGCCAGGGAAGTTGTGAATGCTCCATCCCTGGTGGTGTTCAAGGCCAGGTTGGACAGAGCTTTGGGTGACATGGTCTAGTGTGAGGTGTCCCTGCCCATAGCAGGGGGGTTGGAAATAGACGATTTTAAGGTCCTAATTTGCAAGTCTGATAAAGTACATTTATAACAAACTTGTATATATATTTAAAGTCAGGTGTGGCTAAGAGTCTATGTTCTTTCAGTGTTTGTTTTTTGAAATAGCTTGTCCCCCTTGTTGGGGGGAGGAATAAGCTGGGAGTGGGGGAGGAGAGCATGTTTTCAGATGAAAAATGCTTAAAGTAATAATGATACTTTAAAAAAAAAAAAAAAAATACTACAACAAACCAAAACTGTGGAGTATAATCCTAAGTGCCTCACTGTGCTATATTGACCTTCTAGATCTCTCATCCGGAATGATACTTGTAAAATAGCCAGTAAATTATATACATATAAATATAATGGAGTTTCTTTATAGCAATGATATATAAGTTTCATCTTGGCTAAATGAGACACAATTGAAGATGCTACAGTATTTTCAGAATTTAGTTACATAACTTTTTGTCAGGATCTGATTGGAGAAAACCCCAATGTCAGATCCTGTTTTGTTCGTTATCCCAAGAGTGAAATTAAGATGCAAATGAGGTCAAGTACCATAATTGGTTTATTACAAAAAGACAATTATTATAAAAAAGGAGAATTGTTGTAATAAAGGGGATAACAATAGGACAGATTGGAAAAACGGATGGAAATGAAGCAAGAATTCAGGATGCAGAGAGAGAGAGTCACCACTGTGGATCCAGCAGTGTCCTCGGGATCCGTCATCATCGGTGGCGGGAGTTCTTCAGGGTTCATAGCCAGTATCAGGTCAGAGTGTCCCCCAGAAGACCGTAGTAGTTATTGGAGGTGGGTGTCTTCGTGAAGGTGTCCTTTTGGAGTTGTCCACTTGAAGGTACCCATGGAGCTTATTGGGGGAGAGTGTCCTGATGGAGTTGTCCTCGTGGTGATGTCTCGTGGAAGGTGTCCCTCAGGGTCCGTAGTAGTCATTGGTGGAGAGTGTCCTCACGGAGGTGTCCTCCTTGGCGATTACCTTTTTCTCCTTTTATAAGGAGTTGGAGGGAGTACCTCTGTTCTTAAGGTCAAGTATTACACGTTCCTGGTGGACCAGTTTCACTGGTCTTGCAGTTAGGTCTTCAACTGCACGTCTGCAGCAGTTCTTGGGATAATGGACAGCCATTCTTCACACCAGTCCTTGAGATAATGGATGGAAGAGTCTTAGCTCTTTCCCACTCATCCCTCTGGCAATGGAGTCCCAGTTCAGCTCCTCACACCCTTCTCCCAGGCAATGGACATTGAAGTCTTAGCTCAACTCCTGCTACCCATTTCTGAGACAATGGATTGGTGGAACTGCATTTCAGCTTTTCATACCAATGTTTGAAACAATGGATTGGTGGAATTCCATCTCAGCTTCTTATACCAGTGTTTGAGACAATGGACAGTGGAGTCTGATTTCAGATCAGTCTCTCATGCTTTGATTTTTGTGAGACCTCACAATTCTTATATTCTCATGAGATCTGCTAGAACCTCTGGAGTCTTAGTTGACTGATTAATTTACACAGGGAGAAGAACAGTTTCATGTGTCAGGGTGGAATTTACAAAGGTGAAACAGGCAATCTTAGTGTGGCAGGCTAAGTCCACATCACGTATGACTTTATTTGGTAATACATGGAATAGAATGGTAACCATAACTTGTCTGTTGTCCACTTAAGAAGAAAAGTTTTATACATCCACCATGCACTTAAGCTAATCACATCAAAAAGTCATAGAGCTTAGTGGATCCTCTGGGTAGGGAGCCAAGTATTCGACTAAAAACTTGGATCTTTACTATTCCTTGGTGCATTCTATATTCTGTATAGTGGCCTGTAAGAAAGATGGAGAGAGGGGTTTTTTTAGCAGGGCCTGTTGCGATAAGATGAGGTGTAATGGTTTTCAACTAAAAGGGGGGGCATTCAGGCTGGATGTGAGGAAAACATTCTTTACAATGAGGGTGGGCACAGGTTGCCCAGGGAGGTGGTGGATGCGCCATCCCTGGAGACATTCAAGGCCAGTCTGTATGTGGTTCTGGGCAACCTGATCTAGTTGAAGATGTCCGTGCTCATTGCAGGGGGTTGGACTAGATGACTTTTGAAAGTCCTCTCCAACCCAGACCACTCTGATTCTATGATTCTAACAGGTTGTCTGTATTCTGTTACCATAGTTCGCATAAAGATGCACTTGTACTCTTGGCCAAGTACATATGCTAGTGTATTCTAATTACGTCAAAACTATTAAATATATCTTTTGTAAGCTTTTCCACTGGAATGGGTAAGTTAGTGTTTTCTTAAACTGAAGTAACTGATTATTCTGGAAGATAAGGATGCTTTCTGAAGACTGACCATGTCTAAACATGTTGTGTCACTGTTCTTGTTCAGTGACAACACAGATCAAGTTCTCTTTAAATTCAAGCAGACCGTATATTGAGAAAAGTACAGTAACTGTGAGAAGAGAAGGTTCTCTGTACACTGATTTTGTATATAGGGGTGAAGGGTAGCTTGTGTTTGATAAATATTTTGTTCTTGCTTTTCATGACTTTAAATCAGGGTAGTTTCCTGTTGCTCTGCATACAGACTTTTTTTAGCATTAATATTAGTATTTCTTAATTGTGTTCTGTGTTATCTTTGAATTATGCTAAAGCTTCTATTAAATACTAAGGTAAATGTTTCTTCTAACAACTGTCAGGTGCTAGATAGCACTTCCCACAAACATGAGCATGGAGGGCTCAAGGTCTATGATTACAAATACTTAGTTTCAAGCACTGTGTTCTTTTGAACATGTTCTTTTAAGTGCTGAGTCTCTTACAGAATACTTTGCTGTGAAAACTATCTAATTTATGTAGGGTCTCTGAAGTTTTTCACCAGTACATATGAATATGAGTCTTGCATCCTGTAGCTGTTTTGACAAGCATTATTTATCAAGTACAGAGGAAATTGATTAACTGTGTTGCACAATTGTGTAAAATTGAATTCAGAACCATTTTCTGTTTTTTCGCAATAAAATGATTACTGAAAGAATTCCATCTGAAGACTGTTGAAAGCTGGCTGCAGTTTATGATATAATGGATAAAATCTGCATCCTTGGCCTTCCAACAACCTTTACACCAGCAGATGGTGGGCGTAAAGATGTCATTCATCATTTATTTACAATGGGCTTTATTTATTCCAGTGTCAACAGCTGCCCCAGGGAGCGGGTTATTGAATTCAAATGTGAAGCTCTGGGTTATTTGCTTCCTTTCAAATTTGTCTTCAGAGCTTAGTTGCTAGGAGTCCATTCTGTGCTCTAATAATGATTCATGTATTGTGAAGCCATTCAGTAAATTGGGTTGTCAGGGATTGCCAAAAAAGGTTTAGAGGTCTTGTTCCGATTTTTTTTCTTTTTTTTTTTTTTTTTCCCCCCCCAACACTTCTGTGCTCTAGTTGGTGTCTTCTTATGTGCCTTCTCTTGCCAGTGTTAGAGACTTTGTACCCTCCCTGGTCTCCCCTCCATACACTTCCTTGTCCCTGTCCTCTCAAGTAAAATCGTATGATTCTGTTATGCAAAGTTTGCAGGTTTTGCCATAAATAAATAAATAAATGAGATGTGAAATAATAAAACTTTGTTTTTTACAGGCAGGGCAGGAGTCCTTCCGCTCCATCACAAGGTCATACTACAGAGGGGCAGCAGGGGCTTTACTAGTGTATGACATCACAAGGTGAGAATACTGAGGAGGTATAACTGGATTAAAATTATATGTCTGTGTAGAATTGTGTTGTTGTATATTGCAGTGTTAAATGTCTAATTTAGTTTGGCTTTTTGTGTAGATACTTTATAATCTAATTTATTGCCAACTTTCCTTTAGTGCTCAAAATCAAGATACAGTTTATGTAACCTATATACTTCCAATTTTCTCTGTGTAGCAGTTGAGAAAAATTATACCTTAAGTTTCAGGAAGAATGAAACAAATTATTTTTAATAAACTATCGGACCGTGAACCTCTGGTTTACCTGTATTAAGAAAGAGCTTAAAATATTTCTTTTAATTCCTTTCTAGTGTTTTTACTACCATGAACTGTAAGTTTTCTCTAATTCTAGCAGACTTCTTACTGAGGTGCCATTCTGCAAAGGAGTGAAATAGTAGAACATTAAAGTTTGGTTACATAAAACTACCATGAAGCTTCTACCATTGCTGTGTTTTTGAGGTTTAGAAAATATAGGTCTTAATGTGGTTTCTTTTGGTAGTAGCTGTTTAGAAGGGACAGAAGGTTTTCCTGCTGTAGTGAATAAAGTCTCTGTAGAACTTATATGCAAAACTGAGTACTGTGCCTGGCTTATGAAAATGTTCAGGGTCCAAAATCCTATTAGGGTGCTTGGATCCCTTTGTGTATCTTCAGTCTCATTGCCAAACGAATCTTTGCTTCATAAATAGATAGTTTTACTCTTTTTTATTCTTTACACTTTTTAAGTGAAATCTTAAACATGCTTTACAAGGATGTGATTTAATATCTAGTATACACATTCTGTAAAATCTGTAATATGTCACACTTGTGTGCCTTACCTTAAAAGACTTTGTTGCTAAATTCATTATTCAATTTATAAACTCACAGGAAATTCTCAACCATTTTCTGCCTTCAGTAGAAAAATTTTACTATTTGAGTGATTATTTGTACTGTTATTGATATTGTTTGAAGCTGTTCAGGACTTTTCAGTTCAGCAGATTTTATATGTATATGAAATTAGAGATTCTTATAGTTAAAAGAATCCTCTTTACTCTTTGTAGCAAACATGTTTTCAATTACTTTTTAGGCAGAGTTCATTAATGCTCCTTGCTTACTAATTTTTTGTTCGCCTATTCTCCCTGTCACAAGGGGATTACTAGCTTTTATCCTGGAGTATGTGTACTAATAAATGAGTTGATTACTCAAGTAGAGAAGCTGACTAACAGAAAGGAAAGAGATTTCCTGAAATACTGCTATTAATTTTCATTCTCTTCCATACTTAGGAGGGACACTTTCAACCACTTGACAACTTGGTTAGAAGATGCTCGTCAGCATTCCAATTCCAACATGGTTATAATGCTTATTGGAAATAAAAGGTAAAATTTAACCAGCTATGATTTTGTAAGTGGTAAAGATTCATGACTTCTGGATTTCAGCTTTTGTGTTTTCTTATTTGTAGGCAGAATGTTAACTTTAAATTACTTTCAATCACTGGAGAGTTCTAGGGTGAATCTAAAATCTTTCCTTTTCTAATTAGACTGGTACAATGTGCAGCACATGTGGATCAACTACCTTATGTTCCGAGTACCTTTTTTAGAAGTAATTTTATTTAAAAGGATTGACTGTGACTGTATGAAGTCATGGAATGTAGGAATTCTTCTTCTTTTTTTTTTTTCCCTCTGGAATCACCACTTACAAGCGCCTAGATCTCCCCCTTATAACTAGATATGACTCCTAATTTCAGGTCTTTGTAACGTGTTTTACATTTTGGTTAAGAATCACAGCAGAGCAAGTGTCAGTAAAAAAGAAAAGCAGTCCATACTGCAGGATTCACTTCAATTTCTAAGCCTGTTTCATTTTTTTATATATTTTTAGCTAGGGTTGGTGGCAGAGAATACTTTTTCACCACTTCCTGGCTCTTTAGACACTGGGTGGTGAAAATACAACTAGAAGTTTTGGAAGTGTGTTACCCAGTTTGTAAATGACTGCTTAGTTGGTCGTCTTGGCTATACTGTCCAAAGTTCTAAAATGGCTCCCTATTGAAGCTCAGAATTTGATCTGTATTGAAGTTCTTTATTAAAAGCACGCTAGTGAATACATAAGTTTATCTGTAGTTTTTTCTAGCTCTCCATCCAGTGACTTGTCATTTCTAGATTTTCTTATTTAGGGTTTTTTTTTTTCACAATGTAGGATTTTTTTCAAATACCAAAAGCATCATCTCATAATTTAAAAACTCATTAGTTATGGGCCTTTACCTAATTGACCTTAACTTGTCCCCATGCCTCAGCAATTCTTGAAGGTAAAGATGCCAGTTAAAATAATGGTGGATATGCAGGTCCCTTAAATTTTAATGAATAGCCAGATCATTTCTTGGATATTACTGAGAAACAGTCTCATGATAAAGAGGGTCTGGTTTTGCTACTCTGGCCTGTTCACCTCTTATTTTCTTCTTCACCCTTTCTCCCTTCTGTTTTCCTTCCTCTGCCCCCACTCTGTATCTCCCCCTGAAAAACATCTTAAGCATTAAGTAATTGTGAAGCATGTCCACATTTGTATACATAATCTGGAAAATTACTAATGGCATTCTTTTAAATTGGGGAATGTGATAAGCACAGTCTTCACAAATTAATATAGAAATGTAATCTCTTTCATTAAATGAAGCTTTGGTAAGCCTGTGGTGTTCCTGACCAACTGGTTTCATGCTTATGTGAGTAAAATACAGCACTGAAACAGTAAAGTATACTGTATACTTGAGATAAGTATTATGTAAGTTTGCATACTTACACAGTTGATATCTGTAACTATTCTTCATTATTCTTAGCTGTTAAACTAAACTTTTATCTTGCATTCTGCTGATGCAGACTAACTACATCACATGATTTCTCAGTTATAATATGCTACTTGCAACTAGCTCAGTAATTCCTGGTTACAACTAGGATTTATTCAAACAATAAATATGTTTAAATCATGTATTTTAAGTTACAGATTAAGGTGCCACATGAAGTAAAACTTCTTTAAGAAGCATTTTAAAGGCGATTATTTTCAAGCCTTAAACAGAAGGATGGGAAGAAAACACCTTCAGTTATATTGCATTGTCCTGAAAGTGTGTTACAGGAGTTCTTATGGTAGGGCATACTACTAGAGATGAATGGAAGGAAGCAAGTGTATTATTAGTATAATATTTTTAAAGGAACAAATTTTGTTCTTACAAGTCTCAGAAGTGCACTTTATACTTTTTGTAGTATTGATTTATTGCTGGATTTGAAACGTGTTTAAAATTTAATCTGAACTATAATAGCTATTTTTTGAAAACATTACAAATACTAGTGTTAAAACATGACAAATACTGTACTTAATCTTCTTTCCAGAACAAAACATAGCTATATTGATCTAGTAAGACCAAATGCTTCGAATTATTGGAATGGAGAGAGGAAGACATCTGTGGTTAGTAGAAGCAGTTAAAGCTCCGTAAGATTAGTAGAAGCAGTTAAAGCTCCGTAAGAATATGTTTAGATATCAGTAGTGAGTTTTGACTGAGTTATCACTGCAATTTTCAATGCAGCTGCAGTATTTCAAGTTTAAAGTGTTCTTTATTTCTCTTTTACCACGGAGATAACACTGAAGTGAATCAAGGTTTTAAATAAGATATATTTGAGTGTACCATGGTTGTAGCAAATGAGACATTTTTTAAGTTCAAAATACAACGTCAGATAGCTACTTCAGGGACATGGGAATGAACACCTTGTTAAGATATCTTAAGCTTGACACTGAGATACTTGGAACACTTGCATATAATGAACTTCAACTTTAAAATTGTTTTGAAAAGACATTTCCTGTATCTTTATCTTCAGATGTGCCATGTTTAAATTATGTATTGTCTTAACTCTGTAACGTATCTGAGCTAGCATGTAGTTGTAAAAGTAACTAAAACCTGCTTTGCTGCAAAACAGATGCCACAGTGAGTATTGCTGATTTTTAATACATGTATAATTATAAGGATGGCAGCACTGAAGCCAAGTATGATACTTCTATCTGGTGTTCTGGCTGCAGATTAAATCTCTGCATTTGCAGGCTGTTTAGTTTAAAAATATGTACCTGAGAAGATACTTTTATATGCACAGCTTAAATGAAACTTTATTTTAATACATAAGTTTTATTTATTATTTATGTATAAATGTAGCGTTGTTGCTCAAGATGTAACATACTTACAAAGGACAAACTCTGTGCTCCTTGTTTCTAAAGAAGCTTTAAAAGTAAAAGTGAAATACTTAGATGTCTATATGGCTTACAGGAGCAGATTTGTCTTTAGTTGTCCAGTCCAAGAAGGGGTTTGTTTTACTTTAATCTAAGCCAGAGACAAGAAATTGTGTAACCTCAAGTTTTAATGCTGATCGAGGGGCAGGCTTGGATTTTCAAAACCGAAATGCTAGCTTGTTGGGAGAGAACAGCTACTGTAGTTCAAAAAAACATTAGTTTTCCTTTTAAGTCTTTTTATCAGAACAGAAATTGACCATATGAAGTTTTGTTACTGAATAGAAAATTATTTTTAACATCACTTGCAAATTATTTATGAAACTCCCTTATCAGTTCAGCTTTCCCTTGTGGATTGGTACACAACATTATACTAGAAAAGAGTGATATTTACTTAAAATGACAATGTCTACAGTTAGCATTTGGGGAATAGCTGGATAAATATACACACATCCTGTTCAAAGCTGTCTCATGAAGTCATTTTTAAGATCTGTGTCAGCTAGGATTGATAGCTGAAGCAAGTGAGATATCTGTGGCTATTTCATATATTGTAAGTGGAAGGCTTACAGTAATTGTACTTTATGTAAGGGCTTGAATAGATACTCATATATGTAAGTTCTTATGGGTGCTCTTGGCTTATAAGCATGTCTCTGAACAATAATTTTATCTGGGCAGGTTAGACCATGCAAGTAACATTTTTTTTCACCTTAGTGATTTAGAATCCAGACGAGAAGTCAAGAAAGAAGAAGGTGAAGCATTTGCACGAGAGCACGGACTTATCTTCATGGAGACATCTGCCAAAACTGCTTCCAACGTAGAGGAGGTAACTTTGCTAAACACTGACATTTTAACAAAACAGTTGTTTTGAATTGTACTTCATTTGTACGTATGCAATACCTCTAGGTTTTGGATTCCTT
The DNA here is from genome assembly GCA_009867235.2 of Psittacus erithacus. NCBI lineage: Eukaryota > Metazoa > Chordata > Aves > Psittaciformes > Psittacidae > Psittacus > Psittacus erithacus. The sequence goes on from WYDI02018306.1 coordinate 8,991, forward strand.
AACTTGAATTAACTATGCTTTGATTCATGTTATGAGAAGGTCACTGTCTACATTGTACCTGATTGCACTAAATATGTTGTTGAGACTCTAGTAATTAATATATTTGGGGAGGGGTGCTCAAAATACTTGATCAGAGAAATGGGCACCTCCATCTGCCCTGAAATCTAGACTAAAATAAATTCGCTAGTCCAAAGCAAGCCAAGCTTTTGGTATCCTTGGCAGATGTCAATCTAACCTGTTCTAAAGATCTCTAGTATTTCATAAGATCTTCAGAGCAATCTATTGCAGTGCTTTGGTATTTGTATTGTTGTCATCTTTCTCTCCCACTACCTAGCATGAATCTTCTGCAATTCACACACTCATTTTCTTTTTCTGTCCTCTACAGAGCTGCTGAAGAGCTCATTGTCTTGATTGCTGTAGTCTGTGTATTTGAATAAGTTTTTCAGTCTTTGCTACTTTAAACTTAAGTGTTTCAAAGTTTTACTCATAGTTCATATTTCTGGACACACGCGAGTTCTTACATATCTCACCTTTAGTTACTTCACACCTTTCTTGAACGGTGGTTGTGATGGGTTGACCTCAGCCAGCAGCTAAGAGCCCATCCAGTTGCTTTCTCATTCCTCATGTCCAGTAGCACTGGGGAAAGAACTAGAAGAGCTAAAGTGAGTGAAAACTTAGGGCTGAGATGAAGAGTTTAATAAACGAAGGAAAGAAGTAGGAGAAGAGTGATGGAAGGGGAGCCACAGCTTCTCACGAGCAAATTGATTTCCAGTCTCTGAGCAACAACTACTTTGGAAAGACAACTATTTTTTTATTGTTGAGCATCTCATATAATATGGAATGTCCCTTAGACCAGTTCTGATCAGGTATCCTGACTGTTGATGCCCCTAAGCCTAATCACTGGGGAAGGCAGAGTAAGAAACAGAAGACCTTGACAATCTGTAAGCACTGCTCAGCAGTAGCTAAAACATTGGTGTGTTATCAGTGCTGGTTTACTTACAGTTCCAAAACACAGCACTATGGCAGGCTGCTGTAAAGAAAACTAACTCCATCCTAGACAAACACAGTACAGTGGTGGACAGAGAGCTCCAGCTGAGAGGTTAGTGCTATGTAAAGCAGAAAGATTGTTTCACATGTCTTTCCAGCCCATATTCAATTCATACATCCTCACTTACTACACTTTTTTGTAATAGCATGATACTGTTCAGTTTGTTATACTTCATAATTTGCCCCTAATTGTATCCAGAATTGTCCTAAATGCGAAGTGGTGGGTAACCAATGGGGTATTCTTCTAGTGCTAAAGCCTTCTACTTTTGAAATACCTAGATATTTTATTTTTAAGTTATAGTAAGAGTTGCAAATAACTTTCATTGACTTTACTCTGGCTTGTTACTACCTGATACTAACAGTAGCATCTCTCTGTGTCAAAAAAAATACCTGCTAGTGAATGATTTTTCTAGGACCTAATGCAACTCTTTATCAGGAGGAAAATGAGCATTACTTTCTTTGTCAAAAAAGTTCAAACAGGTTCCTCTCCTTATGATGATACAAGTGAGTTATTGCATACAGGTACTATCTAATTCTGATGGAAAAGCTTTAGGATATAATTGTTAGTGACAATCAAATGCATTTCTTAAATGGTATTCTCAGTCAACACTAAAAGAGGTGTCATGATTTAGAATAGTTACAGCTGAAGGAGTAAAGTCTTAATCTTTGAGCCAGTAAAAATAAGTGAGGAGAAATAGTAGACGTGGTAGGAAGAAAACGTAATTTTGTGGACAAAAGAGACCATTATTATTTTAATGCTGGTTCTGAACGGTTTGGTATCAAGAAGATAGAAGGGAATAAGAAAACAAATCATGTAGAATGGGCAGCATTTGAGGAAAGAACAAGAAGTATGCAAAACAGAGGTAAAACTAACAAGGCTTCAGTACTTCAGAACTGGGAGGAAATTGCAATTTTGTGACTGCCTGAGTATGTAGAAACTAAACAGGCAGAACAAAACTTGAGGTAATTCAGCTAAAATTAGATTAAATTTTAAGCAGAAGAAATCTGTGGCCCTGCGTCTACAAATGTTATCTTATGTGTGGTGGGTTTTATCTCATTATAGAGCTGGTTTTCAAACTTTACTTTCTGAATCTGAGAAAAAAAGTACTCATGGCAAAAGAATCTTAAGGGTCTAGAAATAAATCATCTTGAATTGCTCACAGACACCCTTCCTCAAATCGCTTGAATTCTGTAGTCCGCTGTAACATAGCTCAGTACATGAAAGCAGTGTATGTCGTAAACATACATGGCTGCAGGAAACACCAGTCACCAGAAATTTAGTTATTTATTTTGACAAAAATGCTTTAATACCTGTTTTTAGAGTGGAAAATGAGGTAAACGCATCTTTTTTGGATGGCTGCTTCTAAAAATCTTCTCAGGTAATTTTTTTGGGGGGGGGGGAAATAATTCAGAAGTATTCTGAATTAAATGACTCTACTTTGTAAAAATGCAAGGTGGCAGCAGTCCTTTTTTCCTGCTCACACATTTTCAAGTCTTTTGAGTTTATAGATGGTACATTAATTCATACTTATCTTTTGATTGGCATAAGTAAGTTTCAACACTTCTCCAGCTTCTGTCCTATAGGTGTAAAAAACCAATAGCAAGTGCTTTTTACCCATTTTAATTATTCTTGAGACACTGTTGCTGTATAGGTTATTGTATTGTTCTCAGTTCCACACAGTTAGTGGGTTATCTAACAACATTCCACATTTTCTGAAAGGCTGCTGTGGTAGGGGCATTGCCTTTTGTACTATCAAGTTTGTCCTATTACCTTAGGCTGCTTACCACAGGAGTGTTTCTGCAGCATCCAGTTGAAGGTCTAGCATGCATTTCTTAATACTGACTGTACTCTACATCCAGACTTAATGCCTGTCACTGCTGTAGCAGTGCTAGTAACTGCGTGGCTCCTGTAGCCTGAATGCTTGCCACTGGGGAATTCAGGAGGCACAGCATGTCAGCACAGACTTGTGGCACTACCTAAGTAAACAGACAGATCTACATCGTAAAGCACAAGCAGATAGGCATAAAAGTCTTGTTTGTGGATGCAGATGTAATGCTGAAACTTGGCAGCATGTGTCTCCTGTGTTGTATTAGAAACAGTTAAATGGCCAGAGGAGACTTTTTTCCCCTAATGTTTTTTTTTTTTGTCTCTAGTTGAAAATGGATTTCTGACAAGTGTGACAAGCCAAGCCTCTAGACTTTGTTTGATCAGTTTGACATTGTTTCTGACCCAGCTTTTTCTCACCTTGCATCACAAATGGTTGTTGTAGATGTTTGCAAGTTAACGGTGGATTCTTTACCTGTTTATATGAACCAAATAATCTTCTGTCACTAATGTTATTCAAGCTGTTTCCCTTGTTTAAACCCAGTTTCCACCGCTGTGTAATGCCTTAGTCAGTCTGTAGTAGTAGATTGACCTGTTCAGTACTTGGATCTTAAGACAGTTTAAAAATGTTCATTGTGTTCTTCAGCATTATGTCTTGTAACCTATGTCTTTGCCAGAAATGTTTAGCAGGGGAGAATATCCTGTTAGCTGTTTGTCTTGTGTGAGGCTATTTGGGGGATGTTTATACTGTGTTTGCACAATAGGCAATTGATAGTTGGGAGCAGGAAGTAGATACAGGCCCTTCCTTTGTAGTAGCTTGTGGAGGCTCCTAAGAATTCATTGCGGCCACAGAGTTAAATCATCGTATTTGTTACAGAATGGGATTGGGTGAGAGAAGTTTCTGAAATGTTGGGAGGATAGGAGGACTACTGGGGGGAAGGCTAAGCACAGGGTTATAATTTGACTGCAGTGCAAAGCCAGTTATGCTGGTCTCATCAGCAGTATCTCATTTCTTTAAACGGGTTTTTTGTTGTTGATTTCCTTTCAGCCTCTGTATAAAGCCATCAAGATAGCCAGCTATCAAAACATAACTGATTTTTTGTGGTTTGTTTCCTCAGTGATTTCTAAGCTATATCACTACTGCATTGCTGTCCTCAGAATTCTGTTTAAAATCTTGCCTGTGTTTTGGAGTGTTCAGTAATTTGCTACACTGTGAGCATGGCTGTTGGCTTTCTCCCAGTAGAATGCAGTTAAATTCAACCTGAAACACTGAACTTGTTTTTAATTAATGATGAAAGAAATCTAGTGCTAAGTTTTAGACTCTTGGTGGTTATATCTGTTCAACTTTCTTGACTTGTGGATGGGGGATGTGCACTCTGAAGTACTGTTTGCAGAATTCAATGTCACTTATGTTTGGGGTTTTTTTCTAAGGAAACACTGGTGCCTATCAGCAGGCTTTCTGCTTGTATACGCTTAAGTCTGAGGTCTGAACCCTGGGCATGTTTGCACTTGTTTTAATCATAACATGCGTTACTTTCTGACCTTGCATTAAAACTGCACAGAACTTTTTTCTCTTATTTGCAAGAGGCATTAACAATTTTATCACGTTTGGTTTTTCACTGATAGTTCAACAACATTATATGACTGTTAATTGTAGTCTTATCTGAAATGTGCAGTTCAGAGCTTGTTGAGTGCTTTCTGCTTGAGCAGCATCTTAACTGTAGAGGCAGAGCAGAATCCACTCAGGTGACCATACAGCTTCCTACAGCACACGGTTCTTACCTTTGTGTCCCTGGAGTATCATTTGTTTGAATCCACTTACATGCACTGGTTCTCAGGAAGTAAAGATACCTGCCTGTATTTGGGAAACTGGAATAACTTTGTGCATTCTTGCACTCCAGACTGCTACTTTTAGTAATTGTGAATGTAATCAACCTTAAGCAAAACTGCTTTTTGGATACTGGTCAAACCAGTGCTAGACACCATTACTGTTCAGAAGCAGATCTCACTTGGGCTGTATGAATGTATCACTGATTCCTGGTGTGGGAATTGGTTTTAGTAAGTTGTTTCCCATATGAAGGAGATTATATAGCCCTGTGCCAAGCTTTCATCTTTAAGAGTATGGTCTGTGTTATTCCAAGTTGTCTGCACATAAATAGAATGCAATAATGGATTAATTATTTAGGATTAAATCTGAATAGCGGTTTTGACTGAGTAATGGAGCACTTCTGCATGTAGCTGAATGGTTATTCAATGGTTTTGTTTCAGCTGTAACTTAATTTTCTCTTCAGGCAACTTCTTTCATAATTTTGCTTAAATGGATAATGAATATTCAAAACCTGTGTAGCTTCAATAGCGGCACTTCTCATTCACAGACAAGGAAAGGAAGATGGACTCTGTAATATTCAGAAGGATAAAAATGAAAATCTCATGGAAAGATGTGATTCTTAACAGCTGCTAAATTTGAACCGGTTTTTAGTAGCGTGGTCTTTTGGTTTTTTTCCCCTCCACATTCTCCCTAAACACAACTAATTGTTAGTAGTTTTCACAGTAAGGTAAAGTGACACACAAGATGTAATGTGACTAGAACTTACAAGAGAGCAAGATTTCTAGTTCATGAGTCTAGGGAAAAAAAGGTTTATCTTAACTAGTATCAAAGCCAGTATTCCTTCAAGTTCCTTGAAATCAAAGTTCTGTGACTTTTCAGCTGTGTGAAGCTGCACTTCAGCCAGTTTCTTCCATGAGAAAAGAGACATGAAGCTCATGTCAGTTCAGCTATGGGTGAGAGAAGGGACAGGACACCTGGTTCCAGTGAAGACTCACAGCTCTTACCTCCTTGTTGCAAACCCTTGAACCATGCCCCATCTGTGCAGTAAGGAACACGGCCTCTGCCAGGGTTCTTGAGAGCATCCCAGAGTATAATCAGAATGAAAAAGCCTCAGTTAATCAAGAGTCTCGTACTCTATAGAAGAACAGGAAAAGTATGATAGGGCCACCTGCCTGAGGTGTAGATTCTGCTGGAGAGATGGATTCTTAGTTCTGGATTTATCATCATCTTTTTTCCTCAAGTGCTTTGTCCTTTGTAACTGTTCAACAGCAGCTGCAGGATGTTTCAGGATACATTGAGCTCTGGTAACGTACATCTTCCCAGTAAGCTTGTCAGAAAGATTGCACTTCAGTGGGTACATATAAAATTGCTGTCAATTTTGTTTTGTGACTGTTCACTTTCAAAAATAAGTGTACAAATGGGTTGGGGTGCTTTTTGTGGTGTAGGTTGATTATATAGCACCTTCTTATGCTTGAAAATAAACCCTTCTGTATCCCCTGTAGTGTCCTAGACTGCTTTGTGACAGATCATTTAGTTGTAAAAAGTATCGTTTTACTGGGCATAAAACAGCTGCTCAGTGCTTTGGGATCTCACTCTGCTAAGCAGCCATTCAGTATCTCTTGCACACTGGGATGGTGAATGTTCTAGAGGTAAATCCATTTGTGGTCCATATTACCATTTCCAAATGCATTTTTTAATACTAATCTATTGTATTTCACTGCTAAAAGATAAGATAGGAAATCAGGACGGCAGAGGAAATCCTAGGTGTCGGATGACCTCAGAGGTGAGGCTCATGCTTTAGAACTTGCAAGTTATTTAACCTTTAAGTATTCCTCATTTTGTAAGACAGCTTCTAGAAATAATGACTGCCCAATTTGTGTTTCTGAGGGCCAAATTTAACTTGAATATTGCCGCCAGAGGGCAGCGTGTTCCATGAACTGACAGTACAGAACCCGCTCTGCTCCAGATTCTAAGTAAAGATGAACTCACAAAATCAGAGTTTTGAAAAGTATCAGTGATTCATTTACAGGTTTTTCCTGTTATGCTCAGCTTGTAGTTAAGTCCTCAAATACTTGCCGCAGCACTAGGGTTCCAAGAAAGAGTAGTGATATTATTGACATCTGCCAAGTGAAAACTAAATGTAGCTGTTTTGTAACTCACGTTCTGGTGCCCTTAGCTTATTGTTACTCCTGCATACAGCTTCCCTAAGACAGAAGTATCAGGAACTTACTCCCTTCTTGTGTCGGTTTTAGCAGTTATGGAATTCACTCTTCCTGTTTTTGTCCCAAGGGTAGTAATCCTGACGTGTTTATTTTGTGTGATAAAATAGGTGTTGGAGTTGATTTAATTCTACATTCCATGGCTTAGGACTAATTTATCTTAAATACAGCATATGTACTGTTTGGTAGTCGGGGTTTTGTTTTTTGGGTTGCTTGGAGTTTTTTTGAAGTGAGCATTGTGAGACTTCTTGATTCTCATGTGTATATAATCTAGGAAACTCCTTATACAAATCATCTAAGGTAATATTATACTGGTATGTTGTGACTCAGAAATGTCCTTCGTTAGCTTTGCAGTAGTTGCAGGTGTGACACAGCAACCAGATCACATCTTACAAGACTTGCTTTTTTTTTTGTACATAATGTAATTTTCCACAGCGGGGTATTACTGTTATTTGAGAACCTGGGTATGGAATCATAGAATAGCTAGGGTTGGAAAGGACCTTAAAATCGTCTAGTTCCAACACCCCTGCTATGGGCAGGGACACCTCACACTAGACCGTGTCACCCAAGGCTCTGTCCAACCTGGCCTTGAACACCACCAGGGATGG
>WYDI02018308.1:0-29008 GCA_009867235.2 Psittacus erithacus
GGATCAGTGTTGGGACCGGTCTTGTTCAACATCTTTGTCAGTGACATGGACAGTGGGATTGAGTGCGCCCTCAGCAACTTTGTTGATGGCACCAAGTAGTAGGACATCCTCAAAACATAGACTTACAGCTCTCTTCTACAATACCAGAAATGAAGGAATCACCAGTCAGATCAGGATCTCACTAAATCCTTCTATTTCACTATTTTATATTTTTTTTTAAATGATGGATAAGACAGATCAGAGGTGAGGACCTTGACACATTTTCAGATTTTCCACTTCTCCTGCCTCTAAACTACTTTACTGACATATGCAGTAGCTTTATAAATTGACCTCAACCACACAGTTGTTGAGAAAACAGCTCCTTGGGAATCTGCAGAGTGGCCAGCTGAAAAGCTGCTTCCTAATGACTTACACAACAAAAACAGTAGAAAGGAATTTTCCAAAATGTTCGAGGGCAAGAATGATTCTGTTGTTCTAATAGGACATTAACATGTACCTGTAGATAAGCAGAATTCATGGTGACAAAGCGTGTACCTAAGAATCATTATTAATTTGAAAAATACCATGTAATCAATAGCTAAGGATTTTTTTTTTCTATTGTAGTCTATGTCTATGAAGGAGGGAGATTGACAGTTCTGTCAGTTATGTTTAATATAGAGTTTAATACAGGTTAGCATGACATTCATGCTATTTCCCACTGTAACATAACCACTATCCCATTCTGAGAAAAAATAACGAGAATACTCTGACAGGTTCCAATCTTTTAAACATAAATGAGCTTAAGATAAAGCACAGTCCCTATTGTTTTCATTATTGATTTCATAAGATTATTTATTACATTCACTGAAAAATAAGTCTGTGGTTTCCTTGGTACCCATTCACATGAAAATTATGTATTGATCTCAGAGTAATTATATATGTGAACAAAAATTAATGAAAAAATTTTCAGTACTACTAAGGTTCAAGCTCCTTTTGGACTTCCTGTAGCTGCTTCACTTATCAACAAAGATGAGTGTAGAAAAGAGTCCATCACACTATTTCTTCTAGTATATTTTTAAGTGCTTTTGTCTAGTCTTGTTTTTTTTATGCAAGTACAGTCTTGCAGGATAAGCAGAAGCAGTATTAACACGTTTCATGTCTTCTTAAAAGCATGTAAGTACTAAAGGTGCCTTCATCACTACCAAATTCATCCACCAACCATATTTTTCTCTGTGAAGTGCTTTCATACCAAGATAAACACATGAGGAGGTAAAGTGGACTTTCAAGTGTGTAACTATTCTTTAAATTATATTCACATCAGTGCTAAACCACTCAGCAGTTCCATCCTCTGCCCCCTCCCAACCTTATTTCTCTTCCTTACCTAAATGACAATATCTCACAACAAAATGTTTTTTTGAGTGAATATATCAATTATTCTACCCTTTTTGGAAAGAATATCAAGTCATAGTTTATCTTATAAGGTAATAGAGAATGCCGCTAATGAATAGCACTAAAATGCAATGTAATTTTGTAGAGAATAATAGCTAAAAGTAATATTAAGGGAATGTGCTCTTTTTTTTGTATTTTTGTGTCAGTAACTGACAATAATAGAGCAATTTTTATATTTTTCAAAGTTCTGGGAGCAAAACTGTAACTGTAGAAATATGGACATTAAAACTACAAACACAAATTATGCAGTTGTTGATATTTTACAGATGGACTGATTTTATTTTATTTTTTAATTTTTCATTGGATTTGTGTCAAAAGTTTCTGTTGCTAAAAATGCCTGCATTCTTTTAGAACACATAAGAATGGGAGACCAAGTTTGAATTTAAAATGTGTTGCTAAAAATACCAGCTGTAGAAGAAAAAGTGTTCACATGTATTAGTAAGTATATTTTCATCTTGTCTCTACTGTATGTAACCTAAAACAACTTTCTTCCATGTAACCAAAGTTTCCGTAGTAGCCATAAGGAATATGTGACAAAATGCTTTGAGAATTGGCAAGAGACACCATCCTCAAGACAGTCTTTGTCTACACTACAGAGTGTTTGCTGTATAGTAAGTAGAAATATGTAAACACAGTTGAGACAGATGGGAGAGATTTGTTTCTGTATCTGTGGAATAAATCTGCCATTATGTGTTTTCCATACCTTGTGCTGTGTTACATCTGTAGATCTAAGATTAGAAAACAGACAATTATGAAGTGATTGCTCTTGAGATAGATTGTCTAGAAATTACCAAGAAGATTGAAAGATGGAAAGAGGAAATTCTTTTATGCACTGACCTACCACAGTAAAATTTGTATTCTGTTTTAATAGAAGATTCTGCTGGAGTACATAAATTGGCAAATACTTATACCACTTTATTGGTACAAATGGCTTTTGCCTACATTAATATGCCAATAAGTATACCGAAAAGGATACCAGTGAGTCTAGTATAGATAATCTCTTCTCAGATTGATGTAAACCTTGCTTCTGCATATTGTGATTATGTAGGTCTCAATGGGAGGAAATGAAAAAAAAAAAAAGAAAGAATTAACACATTAATAATAATAATAATCTTCTTTCATTTATTTGCAGAGGAAGGTAGGGATAGAATATTGCATTTTCACCAGAAATATTTTCCTGAATGTAAAAGAATGCCTCTTTCATTAAACAGCCATCGATATTTTTAATAGAATTTTATATTATCATCCTATTTTCATTTGAGACTTTCTGTGTGCATGTGCATACATGTTTAGGTATGTGCAAAATATACAAAGGAAAAGCTATCCATAAATAAAGTGTGTACGTAGGAGCCATAACTATAGATACATACCTTTTACACAGTCTGAATTTATTACTGTAGTCTGATAAATGGTGATGCATTAACATTTATGCAGATTTTCATGTGACTCTTCATTTGTGATTTCCAGAGTTTAGTGCTACCATTCCTTCAAAATATCATGAATGGTGTCAAGCAACTATGAAGCTTATTCTTCCTGTGCTACCATGGCAAATATTTTGTTGAGGTGTCTTCCCACTATGTAAAAAGGTAATACAGTCAACATACTACAACTAAAAGCTCTAATTTGTCTGTCACTGAAATACATCTGGCTGAATGTTGTTACTTCATAGACTTATTTAGGTTCAGCTGAACTACTTACTGTAGCAAGATGTTTGGAGCATGCCAAAAAAACATGGAAGTTTATGCAAGAGAAGTTTGGGAATCTAGGGAATATGGAAGCTTCAGGTAAGCAGGAATATTAAACATCTCCACTTTGCACTTTCTAGTATTCAGCATATATGCTAGATACCACTCTACATCTGGGCAATCAGAATCACAAGCTGTGTTCAGCTTGGATTAAGGGGTTCAGTTTTATGCCCCAGAGGAGACTTCCACCACCAGCATTTGCAGAGCAACCCTGATGTAAGAGCCTTGCAACACTTAATTACTTGAGAGTCCAACCATAAAACATTGTCTCCCAGCCCCACTGTGGCACCTCTGTGATGGGCCTGGTTACATCTTCTCATCCTCTCCCTGCAGGGAGGGTGTCTTTTCTGAGTCCCTCTGAAGCCTTCCTTGCCCCAGGCTGGCCAAGCCCTGCTCCCATGGGCCCTTCTTCCAGGTCAAGTGCTCCAGCCCCGACTGACCTGCATACCTCTGCTGACCCTTTGCCAGCTGGTCAATGTTTAAGACTGGAGACAGCATGTAGATGTGTCCTAACAAGTACTGAACAGAGGGCATTAATTGCTGCCTTCCAGAAAACATTCTGAATAAATATTTCATTGTATTTATTCATCATCGAATTCTATAGTATTTTCTAGATTACAGCAATTCTTTATAAATGATGTCTCATAAGAATTTTAATGTATCACAATACTTTAGACCTGGAACTACTTAATTAACTTCTGAAAGGGGAGTTAGGCCTCTTTGGAAAATATTACTCCAGCTTCTATGAGGATTAATAATGTCCTCTTTGCATATATCTCAGTGCTTGAACAGGTTTATCATGAATATTTAAATTATGAAATCAAGCTGCTATCTTGTTCCACTTCAGACACAGCTGAGATCTTACAAAAATAGATACTAGTATATTTTTAACACCATATACACAGGATAAAATGCCACAATTTTAGCTCCATGTGAAAGCATAGACGTGTTTAGTAAAACTGCCATACTCGTTTGAACGACAATTCTTTGGTTCACTGCCCAAGCATGTATGTGTGCATAATGCTGGCCTAGAAACTAAAATCTTCCTAGTGGGCATGATGAGCAAAATTATAAGTTGCATTTATTTTGATTGACTTTCTTCTCCTTCAATCTATTAAAAGCTCAGAGATTCTGAAGTGTGGTTTGTGAATGTGCTTTTTCATTAGCTACTTCACATCCCCAACTTGAAACCCCATCTTCCTAACATACATTACAGCATTACCAGATACAATAAAGGTAGTCCTGTGCAAAGATTAATCAATTTTCCATAGCCAGTGAAACAAATATCACATATTTGGAAAGGTGCAATTGTTTGTGAGCTTCCAAATGCTGATAGAATGGGTAATTTTTCCATCACATTTGTAAATGTAAAAACTTAAAAATTTGAATCCCTTTAGAAATCTATATATGACTTATTTCCTGAATACATTTGCCTTTCACTTCTTTCCACCACAGTGATATGAATTACTTGTTATGAAACATGTTCCTCATAAGAAGTCCGTGGTTTATAGATAAAAAGAAATGATAAAATCTCACAAAATGTAACAAAATATGACAATTACTTAAAAATATAATAGATTTGTTAACTGTGGCATTCCTGTGCTAATGGAGGCTTTGCCATTTTAGGGTGTTAACAGGACAAGCATTTAAACTGTTCCTGTAATCAATTGCTCAGTGGTAGGTGGTGACAATCTTATCCAATTAGAAGAGCAGCAAGTATACAATTATTGGATTTTCAAGGGAAAGAAAAAACATGCCTTAGTAAATTTAAGGTAATTCAAGCTTCAAGTAAATTCAACCTTATAACTTATGTTTTTCTTATAAGTCATAGTATTTTCTACATTACAGCAATTCTTTCACTCACACACCCCCTTTTCACTCACTGGTGATTTACTACAGAGCAGAAAAGGCTGACCATGTATATGGAGTGGGTAAATATATGAAACCTAAAAACCAGCAAGAATTCATTCATAATACAGATTTCTGATATATTAAGGCATTATTGGCAAACACATTCATAATATTAATTTTTTCTTTTGTTTGGCTTTCAAGGGGTTGATATTACAACATATGCATTTATATAGTTCATCTTCTTTTGATAGATGGGATGGACAAAGAAGTTCATAAATATATTAATATGCATGTGTAGTGAATGAATTTATTCCAGTATAAGATCCTTTTTTATGCCTTGAAATATTAATTAAATATTATTGAAAAAAATGCTATTAAGAAACTGAAATATAGTCTCATATTACCAAGAGTTTGTAGAAATAACATTTTCATTCATGAAAATACTGATGTAACAAGGTCATTAAATCATGTTGGGACATGTATTTTGTGAGCTTTTAACACAAGTTCAATTAACACATAATTCAATTCTGGTTCTGTTTATTTGCTCTCACTTGTTAATTCTACTGTTATCTATCAGATCTGTAATAAACCCTTTTTTCTCTGCCTGCAGCTTCCTAATTACTGCTGATCCTTCCTGCCTTGTCATCAAGGCTGATATTTCTGTTGAGTCTAATGAAACAAAGGATTGTCTTCCTGCCACTGGCTTTTTTTTTTTTTTTGTGAGTGTATCTAGGTAACACAAGGAGAAAAGAAATCCTTCCCTTACTTGCCAAAGTATCTTATTTTCATTTCAACCGGAAGCCAGTAAATATTTTATAATCAGGAAATGTGCTTTGTGCAAGAAGTATTCACCAGAACCTAGGAAAAAATGCCCTTCTGCACTACGCATCAAGTTACATAGCAACAGATTTTGACAAAAAAACCCCAAAAAAACTCCAACAACAAAAAAACCCCTCCACATAATAGCTAATTGCACAATCTCAATAATATAGATTGCAAAGTACTAAAACCCAAATTCACTTACTGACTCAAAAAGTCACCGGCTCAGAATATGAAGTTTGAAGGACACTCAGCATTAGCAGTTTCATTGTACTAGTCTTTCTTTTCCTTGCCTTTCTTAAAAGGGACAGAAAGAATATTCCTTCAGGCAGTGTGGCACATTATTCACAATCATAGTCTTTGTCAGAGGGATTGATTGCTAGTGTTTCATTTCACTTGTAAAAATAAATAATTTTAATTAGGCAACCTCAGAATCTGCCTTCAGAAGCTGCTTAAAAATATCAGATAATATGTAAATATTTCTATTTTTAAATGAAGCACTCAGCTCCTAACAACAGATAAAGGATTCTTTTTTCTTTCCCATTCCCCAAAACCAATTTTCTCATAAAACTTGACCTTTTGCCTTAGAATTTCTGAAACTAAGCCAAAAAGTGACAAACTTTTTCAGGACAGCAGGAGAAATACAACACAATGACCTTGCAATTTCCACAGTCTCAGCTAGCCTAACCGTTTAAAAATGCTGCCCTTGAGTGAATAAATCAGATTGTGAAAAATATTGACATTCAGTGTAGTACCAGTTATGCTCCTATAGTCAAAATGGCCATTGCACCAGAAGGTTGGCCCAGATGAGGGTAGAATAACAGCAAAAAAAAAACCCAAACCAAACCAAACAAACACATTTATTTTGATTCAAAATCTAAGACCTCTTCTAACAGCTCAAGCTTGACTCATTCACAGTGCTTGGTTTCTACAGTAGTAACATTCTTGTTAAAACAGTAGTTTGCCAGACCTTAAATAAGTGCTTCTACAGAAAATACAGGGATTAATCCTTTTTACTGTTACTTCCAATATTGGAAGTTGGTCTTGTTAAAGACCAACCCATATACGACGTTCATAAATGAGTGTACACTATGTATTAATTCAAATTAAGCCTTACAGTGAATAATGCTAAGGCCTTTAAATTAAACTATTTAATTCCTTTCTTCGTCTAATTGCTGAGACTATTATTTAATGTCTCTAATTTTTCTCTCTATTAATCTGTTTGTCTTACTAAATCGCATTCAATCTTGCAACTCAGAAATTGTGCAAATGAGAGGGAAAGTGGAGATTTTAAACAAAGGAGTAATGCACTTACAGGGAAGAAGACATCAAAGGTGGCTGAGGAAACATACAAATTATAGGGTCCCTCTCACAAGTGGCCATCTGTTAATTAGAGAACAGCTGCAAAGGGTCAGTGATGTGAGAGGACTATTAATAAAGTGAGGAAATACATCGAGGGACCTGAGCTACACTTACAGATCCAGTGGATGCTGGACAACGCTGTGCCCAGGGATAAGCAGAACTCAGATCAGTCCCTCAGTCCAGTGTTGGAGTTGATGGGTCCAGCCTAAACACTGGACTGGAGCTAACAGAGATGAACTGCTAAAGGCAGAAAGATGAAATACTGGGCTTAACATTTTAATTTCAAGCACAATTGTATCACCAGGCTTTTCATATGCTATTGTAACTAATGGCTGTGAACCGGCACTGAGACAGGGAGAGCTCTATAAAGCTGCTCCTTCTAGGTGTTATTTGCCTGGATCACTCAGTTTGTGCATTATTGCTTGCATTTAGCATACAGTGGGTTTGGGTTTTTTCTTCCTTTCTTTTCTTCCAAATGAAACCAGCAGAGCAGAAAGGTTTATGTGGAATGAAGACATGATACCTGTTCATTTAAGTAGCTTTCTGGTGTAGCTCCAATGACACATTTTATCAGCCTGTCTCAGAAAATGCAGCGAACTGCTGAGAGAGACTGCAAAGACTCATAGTATATGCTCCAGATAGGACAGATAGCTATTCTGGAACCAGGATAAGGTATTGTGCTTGAAAATAGGCTTAGGATATGTTGCCTGATGCAGGACAGTGTCAAACACTTTGCACAGGTGCAGCTATATGACATCAGTTGTTCTTTCCTTATATTCTAATGCTGTGGTCCCATCACAGAAGGCCACCAAATTCATCAGGCACAATTTGCTCTTAATGAAGGCATGTTGGCTGTGACCAATCATCCTCTTTTTGTCTATGTGCCTTAGCATAGTTTCCAGGAGCATCTGCTCCATGGTCTTGCCAGGCAACAAAGTGGGACTGACTAGACTGTAGTTCCCTGGGTCTTCCTTTTTTCCCTTTTTAAAAATGGGGCTTATATTTTCCCTTTTGCAGTCAGCAGGATCTTCACTGGCCTGCCAAAACTTCTCAAATATGACCTGTGGATGCATCTCATCAGGTCCCATGGACTTGCACACGTTCAGGTTCCTCAGATGGTCTCAAACCTGATCTTTTCCTGCAGCAGGAGATTTTTCATTCTCCCAGTCAGACCTTGCCTTTGCCTTCTGCAACTTCAGCGATGTGAGTGGAAGTTTTGTTGGCGAAGACCAAGGCAAAAAAGTCATTGAGTACTTTGGCCTTTTCCATGTCCTGGGTAACCAGGTCTACTGTTTTCTTCTCGGTCAGCTCCTCATCCAACCCCAGGCAGAGAGTCAGTGTACTGCAGCTAATCACTGGCATAGAGGGTGGCACCCCTTTCTCATCTTTCCTTGCTTTTCAGACGTTAAGGAATTAATTCTCAGTTTAAGAAATACAAATGTCTTTTTACTTTCTCCATCAAACTTCCTTCATTACTTAGTCTAATGCCACCGAATAAGGGACTTTAACAATTGACACAAATGATAATATATATGAATGTTTTAAATGTTCAGCTGCAGGTTGCTGTTTAATGAATAGCTGAAAAATTTTCCCCAAAGAAACTGCAGTCTGAGTAACAAAGATGTTGACAAGATAAATAATTCTGATAGAGAAATATATTTCCCATGATTTCAGCTGAGGTACTGCAAATTTACATCATAGTCTCGTTCTGTTGTCTCAGAAGCACAGAAGCGGAAACGTTTCAAAGTGTGAAATTAAAAATGTAATTTTCCAGGAATATAAAATCTTGAACAGTATGCTTCCAAAGCTAATGGTCTGTTTTAAAATGGTCTAGTAGACTGAGAAGTGCTCAAAAGAAATCTCTTGCTTTAGATGATGGAGTCTTGTACTATGCCCTGGATGATGATTCTGGATGTCTCTGCTTCTTGTGAAGCAGAAATATAATGGCCCAAGGTTGCCTGTATTTTGACAACAAAAAGGATGAGATTTTATTACATGAACATATTTAGGCATTTATAGTCCTTTAATACACAGAATGAATCCTTTCCTATGTTTACTTTAGAGTTGCATGTCATAACCCTTCTGAAATACACTTCTCAATAGTACAGACTGTTCTGCTCTACGTAGAGACAATCCTCAATTTACTGCAGTGAGACATTTGTTTGGGAGAGCCTGAAAAAGCAGTTACAGACGGTTACAAAAAAGACCAAACTTTCCTGAAGCTAGATTTCCAGATAGGTTTCAAAGAGTTTCCCCTAAGTTCTTGTTTAGGTGATCTTTAGACCTGACACTAGTGACATTTCCAAAGGCTAAGTTACCAAAACATCTCATTTTCTTTCACTTGACAGATGCAGAAGTGGCTATGCTCCAGTGTTAGAAGTAGACAAATCCAGCAGACTTTAGTGCCCAGGGGATCTTCTTCCTGGACTGCTGCACCAAAATCCAGAGGGGTCCTAGCCACAGGGACAGAGGTCTAGGGAGATGCTGATCACATATTCCCAACCAACAAAAATATGTTGCATAGTACCCATGCAAACTCTCACAGGTCATTGCAGAGACCAGTGCCCTTATCAACACCCACAAGCTGCACCCAGGTGAATATAATCAATACAAGCAGCCCACACCTGACACTCTCTGCCCTAATCAGTGCCAAATTTCCTTGGTGGAACACATCATCCCCTCATTCTCTGGATTCATACCACAGTCACCAACCAATTAGATATGAGCTGGACCTTTAGTCCGTCCAGCATCCAAGCCTGAACTATCAGTCCATTACTCGGTTGCCAGGTATTTCTTGATGGGGGTCTTCCATTATAGACAATTTAGCCCTACTTGAAGTACAATGACACACACATCTTCATCTACCCCTACCACTCCCTCCCAACACCCCCCCCCACCCCCAATAGAATTAGAGGCCATTCCCAAATAGAATCATAGAACAGTTTGGGTTGGAAGGGACCTTTAAATGTCATCTTGTTCAACCCCCTTACAATGAGCAGGGTAAATCAGGTTGCTTAGAGCCCTGTCCAACCTGACCTTGAACTCTTTCAGGGATAGGGCATCTTCTGCCTCTCTGGGCAACTTGTTCCAGTGTTTCACCACTGCCATCTTAAGGAAATTCTTCCTTATATCTAGTCTGAATCTCCTGTCTTTTAGTTTAAAACCATTACCCCTCATCCTGTCTCTGCAGGCCTTACTAAAATGTCTGCCCCTATCATTTTTATAATCCCCCTTTAAGTATTGAAAGACTGCAATGAGATCTCCCTAGGAGCCTTCTCTTCTCCAGGCTGAACAACCCCAGCACTGGATGCAGTACTGTAGGTGAGGCCACACCAGTGTGGAGTAAAGGAGGAGAATCACCTCCGTGTACCTGATGGTCACTCTTCTTTTGATTCAGCCCAGGATACAGCTGCCTTTCTGGGCTGCAAGTGCACGTTGTAACCAATAATTTTCTCTACCAATGCATTATAATTGCACATAGAAATTATGGTTTATATAAAGATAAAACTGGTGGTTTTGCTTTTGATGTGTCTGTGGGAGCAACAGTTGTGTTTGTAAAAAATAATTTTAAACCAGAACAAAAATCCTTGAAACAGTTTTCCTGGGAAATTGTGCAAAAGATCTTCTGGTTTTTAATTCTATTATTTTTGTCTCTTTGAATGACCCATTTAGGAGATGGATCATAATTTTTGTTCCTGGTTCATAATTTGTCCTGCTTTTAAATCTTAAAGAGGACAATGCTCTCACTATCCCACTGTATTACAGAGTATCCCATAACATGCTGTCATTTGATAGCTTCTTATTTTATCAACCAGGCTTCTATTTTAGTGTCAATCTGTCCTTTGGGTATAATAGCATTAAATACCTGGTGTAAAATTTAGATATTGAAAAAAAAAAAAAAAAAAAAAAGAAGTCACCTAAAATGTCAAACTTTCACAAGGAGAAGGAAGAGGGAGGAGAGGGATTTAAATGAAGCCTGGCAAACCAAGTGGGTATACACTGCTAAAAAAAACCCCTTCTGGCTGAAAACCTCAATGATAGGTAATTATATTTCTAAATGAGGCAATCGTTAATCTATGAAGAATATAATTAATTTTATAACATTCTGTAGTGTTGTAATCAATACGTATAATAGACTTCTTGAGATAGTAACTGCCCAAACATATTCAACTAATTTAAAGAATGGCATTGTGCTTTCACTTAAACTGAAGTCAACAGTAATAAAATCTTTCTCTGTCACCCCATGAAACTCAGTAACTCAGCCAGTGGATGAGTTTTGCCAAAATTAATTGAGTTTAAAGAAACTAGTATGTGTCTAGTTCACAGACATTCAACCAGTTTCTAACTTTATTTTGTAAGATTTTTGATTTGCGAGCAGAACACAATTTAGTATACAGTGGACCAGATTTGTCTTTTCTACAATCACACTGACTCCAGATAAAGATTTAACACCTGTGTATAGTAGAAAAAAAAAAAGGGGAAAATGTCTCTTTCAGATTAGTGACCATCAGAATCAGTACCTTGTATCTTATCAGGAACAACAAAGGATGCTCCAAAAGACAATTTATGAAGTGAAGAGCGCCTGCTTGGAAAAAGTTTAGAAGTCAGTATTATTCTTAAGACCTCAGCAGGCAAAGTTCTAACATACTAAAACAAAGGCTTTTGCATATAAATGTAGTCTTGTGCTTGCAAAAGATTGATTCTTTTGATTCTGGTTTCAAGATTAGTCTGTAGCTATGATCTCTGGAAAATATAGAGAAGATCATAACTCAAACAAGAGGCAAACAACTTATCTCTTTAAAGCAAAGCTGAGGTCTTTCTAGAGTCATGCAAGCAGAGCCCTTTGAAAGAGTCTGCTTGGGAAGAGACCAAGAAATAACAGATTGTACTAGGTCCCTGTTCCCCATTGCATAGCTTATACTTAAAGACGATTATTTTCTCTACTTTTAGCACCACTGAAAAGCAGAACTCAGTCCCAGCTAAATATTTTAGGATAGACAGCATGATGCTCAGGGAGAAAAAACAATTCTTGGTTTGACACATATCTATTAATGAGAGAATTTTTGATCTGCAAAAAAACTTTTTATTATCGAGAACAAGATATGAAGACTTTGAGGGACATGTTGAGATTATACAGAAATGAGATGGTGGTGGTTTGTCACACAGTCAATGTGGAAGAGAGTGCTGATGATGTAAATGTGAATCCCGATGGAAGCCTTTCAGTACATTACCACCTGGCATTTGTTCGCAGAGACACCCCTCTTTCTGTTCATTAAACCTAACATGGTAGCATCCCCTCTCACAACAACTGCCACCAGAGGAAGAAGAGTTATTTGACTCCCTCTATTCAATACCTTACTCATGTGACTGAAAATAAAAATACTCAAAATTACCATTCCTAACGAGGTGTTGAATATCAAGCAGAGATCTGCTTTTTAAATGGCTATGCAATTGCTAAAAGCTTTCAAATTTAACTGGTGCATTTCCTATCAGAATGGACATTCTGATATAGCCATAAATACAAATAAAATTAAAACTCTCCGGCAGCGGCTGCCTTTGAGTGCGTACATGACACACCAAAACGTAGTCCACCTGAAAAAAATAACCCTTAATATCAGGTCTATATATAAGCACGAATGTGTCATCATGGCAAAATCAGATAGGGAGGATCAAAATGTCCCCATTGTTGATCACCAGACTCCAGTTTTTTTGGTGCCAGGAAAAATGCATTTGAAAACACCCCTGGTGAAAAGGTGTGTTAATATGATTTTATTAGGCTACCCAGCTTGCTGCAGAGCTGTTGAAAGAAATACAAATATGATGGAGCTTACAGGCAGAAAGAAGACATTACATTGCAGTCTGAGTTTATTAAGGAAAACCAAAACCAAACCAAACCAAACCAAAACCCCAAACAACCAACTCCAAACAAGACTAAACCCCACAAAAGGTCAATTTGTCAAGTTTAAATTCTCTGTGGGGCAAACTCAGTCAGCAGGTTCAGTCTTCCCAAAACCACAGTAGTAAGAAAAACAGACAAGCATCCAAAAAGCTACCTCTTTTCTCCAGCTGTTGAAATTTTCCTTTGTGTTTTTGTCAGTGATGCTGTGGCCAGTGTCTTGTGGAAGTACAGCAAAGGATGCATGATCCTGGAGCACAGCACTAATTTAAGAAAAAAGAAAGCCTTACTTAACAATGATGGAAAAAAATAAGACTTAATTTTTCCTTCCTTTCTATGCTCTCTAAATTTACACTGTGCAGGTACAATCAACTCAGTATTTAGAAAATGTACACAAGCTTTTTTGTGATAGTAGAGAAATAATTGTGGCAAAGAGCTTGTGTACTATCTATACTGCTATTTGCTAACAGAAAGATTGTGTCTGTCCATTTTAAAATGACAGATTGATGCAAATAAATCAAAAACTTATTAATGAGATTTTAATTTATGGAAACAATTTGAAATCAAGGCTATTTTTTTTTTTTTGTGAGATTTTTACCCAATATATTGACAGTAATTGGCATAACATTAAAGGATAATAAGCCATTTAGTGCAGTATTTTGGCTCAAACCACAGGCAGTGTCTGCTAAGAAACTCAGATAACACTAAAGCACACACAAGTAATTAAATTCCAAACAGTGATCAATGTTATTCCTGTTACCCTTCACACTGTATGTCCATGCTGACTGATTTCATGGGAAAAATAAAATGTGCTTTCTGAGCTGATGGGAAAATCATTGTGGAAATGGCAATGTTCAAGTAACCAGACCATGGTTTGTCTACTTAGACCATGGGATCTGCTTTCAGGAACCTGGTCTGATGGGGGCTGATGGGGTCCACCTGTCAGAGAAAGGGAAGCGCATCTTCTGTCACAGGCTTGCCAAGCTGGTAGATACCTGAATCTAACTCATTCCTACCAGTTTGTTTCTGGTGCCAATAGGAGATGCCTAGGGCCTGGAGAGTGATCACAGGTCAGCAGGAAACACCCAAAGAGCAGTGCAAAGGAATTCCAGACACTCAGCCTGTAAGGCAGCATGATCAAGGACTCAAATGCCTCTGTGCCAATGCATGTAGCTCAGGGCACAATCAAAGGGTTACAGACATGTGCATGCCTGAAGGGCTATGACCCCATTGGCATCATGGAGATATGGTGAGATGCCTCCTGTGGCTGGAATGTTGGAATGCAAGGATGGAATGGAAAGATACAGGCTCTTCAGGAAGGATAGGCAGGAGAGATGAAGAGGGGTTATCACCCTCTATGTTAATGATTAGCTGGAGCGTGTGGAACTCTGCCTGGGGACGGATGAGGAGTCAACTGAGAGCTCATGGGTCAGAATTAAAGGGAGGAAGATGTTACAGTGGGGGTCTGTGACAGGCCACCTGACGAAGAAGACTGAATGAATGGGGCTTTCTAAAGAAAGGTAATGCCTAGCATTCACAAGGCCTGGTCTTCATGGTGAGCTCCAGCCTTCCCAGTATCTGTGGGATGGACAACAGAGCACAGCACAAGCAATACAGGAGGTCCTTGGAATGTGCTGGCAATAACTTCCTTCTCCAAGCAACAGAAGAACCAAAGGGGACAAAAGCTATGCTGGACCTTGTCCTCACCAAGAGGCAGGATCTGGTAGGGAATGTGAAGCTTGATGGCAGCCTTGGCTGCAGTAACAACAAAATGATGACGTTGTTTGATATCCTTAGGGTAGTGAAGAGGGTGCACAGCAAGGCCTTGAACATTGTTCCAGTAAACCAGCATTTAGCTTACTGGAAGGTCTCCCTGCCTGTGGCAGGGGTTGAACTATAATCTTTAATGTCCTTTCCAACCTGAACCATTCTGTGATTCTATGATATACAAGGTGACTATATAGTTATTACTGAGTTGCAAACTTTAGACTGTACCATAGTTCTTAAGCTAAATGCCTGTCCTTTATTCTGTCCTTAATAAGAGAGGGTATCTCTTCTGCTTGTAGATAGCAGAGCACTTTAGGGTGTATAAAATCACCCAAATTCTTTATCTTTTTGGGATAGCAGATTAATTATATTTTTTTGATGTATTTAGTGGAAACTATGTGCTTTTACCTTGTGATTATAGGACACAGTTCTATATCCTGGGGAGCTGACCAAGGCTTAAATATATGCATGCACAATCACACACTTGTTTAAAGTTATAAAGAAATCACTCAGATGTCTGTTGCAGTTCTAAAAACAGAAGCTTCTCATTATAAACCACTGAACGAGAAAGCAGACACTAGAAATAATGACTGTGAAGCTTATCACCTTAAGTCCTGAAAGCACTGTAAAGGTATAGAGTTGTCAAAAGAAAGGGAAATGAACAAAGATAAAAGATCTTAAGATGTGCAGAAGCAGTATTGTTAGTGTTATGTGAACTGAATTCAGATTTAATACTCACCCAAACTAACAAAAAAGAAAGCATGCTTTAAGAACTCCATACAATGCAAGGAAAAAAGTAATTTAATCTTGGATCAATATTTGAAAATGGTAAGTGGAAAATGCAGCTCAGTAAGAATTTTGGCTCACACATTCCATTTCATTTTGCTTTAATACAGTGCAAGTCTGGGATAGCATTCCAAATGTTAGATTGTGCAGAGGGAAATCAAATACACTATTTACTTTCTGCTTTATGTTACTATATCACAGTTATATATCATAACAATATATTATATGTGATACATCATGTATACCTATAAAATTTGTGGCATTTAATATATTGAGATGCCAGACCTTGTATTCACATGTGAAATACATGTCAGAAGATCAGTTGGTGCCAGAACTGTTTTGCCAGCTGGTGAATATGAGTTTCGTCTTTGTACAGATATCTATTGATTGTTGTCAGTCTACATTGCTGGTATAGAACCTGTCTGGGCATAGTGTTGCTGTCTGTGTTGCTCTGCTGCAGGCAGAGCTATATTTCAATGCCAGGAAGGGGTAAATCTCAATTACTTACGTTAAAGAAGCTGAAGTTGTGCTCTGTATAGGGTATGGTTACAGCCTAGCTGTGTGCAGTGTTATGCGCAGAGATTGTATTTGCTTATTTTAGCCTCTCATATTGCTGGGTACTGCCTGACTCCTGACCTCAGGCCCCAGAGAAGGGAGGGTCTTCCACAAATCCTAAATGCTCAAAGTCCTCCATTCTACATGTCCTGCCTTTTCAGAAACTGAATCACAGCACATTGGTGTTGGTGGGATGAGCCTACTGTTTGTGCTGGTGCTTGGATAGGCTTTAAGGGAATTAAAGGAAAATTTAAGGGAATTTTAAAAATTATCTGCAAAACGAAAGAAGGCAGTGTCTCCTAACTGGCAGTGCCATGGATAGAGAAAATGACATTCCCATCTGCTGCTGTGTGTCCCTACTTTAGCTTCACCTTGCCTCCTCATCTCCTATCCTTTGTCTGACCTGTGCATGTAGATTGTAAAATTTTCAATTTAACACTTTTTTTTTTCTTTTTTCAAAATACATTGCTTTTTCTCTCATAGGAAGAGATTATGATAGAGATTGAACTCTGATCCTGATAATGAGCTGAGATTCTGATATTGATTATAGGTGACACTGCTTTGCAAATAGTAATAATTCTAACAATAACACCTATTAAGTAAGTACAAATATAAAAGGGGTGTGGTTGTGGTTTGGGAGTGGTTTTTTTGTTGTTCTTTTGGTTTGTTTTTTTTGTACTTCTTGTAGTTATGAAAAGGAAGTAAATAAAAATAAGACTAATTGTTGGTTTGATTCACTTTATCACTGACCCCCTTTGTCCCCCAGTTTAGAAAAAAAGGAACATGGTTAGTAGTATACAAAACAGTCAGCAAGAAATAGGAAAAAATCCAAGGGTGACAGTATAGGAAACTTAGCTTGCAACAGCTACAACATGTGGAGGTGTCATAGCTGTGCCAGCAGTGGATGAATTTGCTTAATGAAAATTTTCCCTAGGTATCCAGTAATGTCACTTGTGATTTCCACTGAAGATTACCCATCAGTTAGCACAAATTTGCTTTTTAATTGGCCTGTATTGCACCTGCCATATCCTGACTCCCCAGTCTCTGAAGCACTGGCAAGAGAAGGAAGGTGGGTGCCTGTGGGGGGGGGATGGTTAATCTTAATGCATTACAGGAAGGGCATGCACAGCAACAATTAATTTTTTAAAAGAAAAGAATAATGTGCACTAGCATGAAGTGATGAGGAAGAGGGAATGGGACCTGGGGAGTAACTAATGAACAAGATTAATTAGCCACAGCAGAAAGATCTAAAGCTCCACTGAATTCAGTGGGAAACTTTAATTCTGTTGACTTCTGTAGGTCCTGGGAACAGCCCAACGAGGCCTGAAGTAGAAAATCCAGTAGGAAAGCTATGTTTATTCAGGCTTAATTTTAAAAGAATGCCAAATTTAGTGTGTGCTGAAGGTACTTAAACAGCTAGGCAAACTAACTAAAGGACAGCATAATGCAGGAAGCTGACAAGCATGTAGCATGGCAGAACCAACCAGCAGCAAATGTGGAGGGAGACAAAACGACTCCCTCTGCTATTTGACCATAACCCTGATACTCGTTTCTGCTCTTCATGGCAGCATTGCTGTTGTGGCTTGCTTGGGGGAGGGGGAGAAAGATAATAATTAACCTGAGAATAGAGGGTATTTTCATCTAGACATGCAATGGTGTAGAGCCTCTGCCTGGTGTGCTGCAAACTACAAACGTCCAGTAAGAGCTATTTTTCAGTTTGGGAGTTTTAAATATGAACAAAGGGAACAAAGGGAAAAAGAAACAGGAGCACAGAAACAGGGCCACAACGATCAGCTGGAGCTCAGGAGGAGGCTTCCAGGAATCCAAGTGCAGTTCACCATTCCAAGTACAAGATGCTCCAGGTCACCATTTCTCATCTCAGGAGCATAATGCAGCTGACTTCACATTCATGGGTGCTATCTGACATCCTGACTTTCTGCAAGGTCACCCCCTAGGGAAGGCAACCAGTTTGGTACCTTGATATCTTGTAGCAGCAGGGATGAATGAGTGCAAAGAAGGTGACAGCAGTGACTTAGGACCACGGGAAGAGGAGAACAGGGATCCAGGAGGACAAGAAGTCAGCAGTTTCGAGTAAGCACAGTGAGATACTAAGGAAGCAACAGCAAAGCCAGATGAAAAGGGCAGCAAATCATCTCTTTCAGGTAAGAAAGAGAGGCAGGAAATGGGAGGAGTGGCCAGAATCTCATGTCCACCATAATCTAAACCAAATATTTGCAGTTAAAGTCTCGCTTTAGTTGTTGGATTAAGAACAGCTTTCCTTTACAACTTGTGCAAAGCTTCTTATTATAGTCAGGTTCTTCCTCCTCAATTTGGTTTATATATATTTTAAATGCCTTTTTTTTTCTTTCTATTTTGGCTCAGATTTTTTGTTTTGTTTTGTTTGTCCTTTTCAGCCTTGCAATTTTTTTGACTATTCTCACCTGTGCAGTGTTGGCTGGGCTAGCAAGAGCCGCAGCCTGCCTGCTGTGCCCAGGGAAAAACAGACACACCAGGCACAAAGACCTGAGGAAGCAGGAGGTGTAATTTTTCTGTAAAGCATTCTTCTTCCCCATTTTTCTAGGGGCCTTCTTTACTGACCTGCATATGCTAATGAACAACTTTCTTTTTCTTTATAGGAAAGTGTCAGGTTAATTTGGATTTCTTAAGTGCAAGACAAACTGTTTGTTAGAAATGGCTCAGTTTTGTTCATATATTCAAAGTATTTACTTTTCTCCCTCTCTTCCAGAATGATTGGATTCTCCTTGCCCAGATTTCCATGTCAGTCTCGGAAAACATATGTTTATTATATATAAATATGTATAAGTTCCTTATAGTGGCTCGCTGGAAAATTCTGTTTTCCGCTTCCTGGCAGCAATGCCTGCTGAAGGAGTGTATAACTGTACAGCTCCCACATCCTTCCATGTAAATACTATCTCACAGATAGCATGGGCAGCATGGATGCTAATTTCTAGTGTTTGCATCTTATAGGAAGTTTCAGGAACAGCAGCAGTAGTAAAGCTTCTCAGGTTTAGATTTCTCAGGACAGTGTCAATACACTATAAATAAATAAACAAATATTTTGTTTTTAAATTAAAAATAAAAAATAACTCGAGGATATGTGGGCAGTTTTTTTTGCTGTTTTAAACTATTTTAAGCTTGCAAAATGTAAATTTCAAGTTTCAACCTGTTCTGTTGACTTTCCCCAAACATTTTGTATTTTCTTACAGTGGAGTTTCACAACCAGCTTCAGCTAATGGATTCTACACCACTGTGCACAGACAGCTTCTCTTTCTTTCTCCTACACACCGCTTCTTTGGCTGTGTGTTTCCTTGGGGTGGTTAAAATAACCATGCAGACATGTAGTGAGTCGCATGAGTTAGCAGAAATCAATTTTTTCCCCTCTAGAGTTAAATTTCAATCAGGTCAGTAAACTGATCTGCCTCACTGCATCCAAGCAAGTGTGAGACTGTGGTGGGAAGAGATGGTTGCAGGCAAAAGGGAGGCAGGATTGCCCATGGGTTTTGTGTGATTTTACACTGTTTTATGCTGATCATGCACATGACATTTATTCCCTGTTATTTCCCTCCTCCCCACCTTGTCTCCTTTCCCCAGGTGCGTGCTTTCCCTGCCTGTAACTGTTTATTGAGTCCTTGGTTTATTTGCAGGAGAGATAAAGTTATTCAATAAAGAAATTAAAAATAAAGATATTGAGATAGTAGCTGTATAAGTATGTATATTTGAAATTTTGTCTTTGCAGTGCCAGTCTGTGTTGTAATATCTGTAATATACTGCTGTTCCCTCTACCTTATAACAGGTTGTCTGTTGTAGAGGCAAAAATTAATAAGAGCATGTATATTAACATTATGGCATAAATTTATGGCTGCCAGACAGGAGATATTTGGAATGTTAAACTGTGTTTGATATGTTAATACATGATTTAAGTACCAAATAGGGCTCTACTAACATCACTTGCTTAAACATTTTCAATTTTCCTGTTAAGTCAGATGGGGGGAGGGGGAAAATAATTGGTTCAAAGCAAAGAAATTGGGAGCTATTTGACATACTTTAATAGCAGTCCCTTTGTTATAGTTAGTAGCTATCTGCATGAAAGGCAAGCAAGCAGGAGAACACATCATGTTAATGGTATAAGTATTAGTAGTGAAGAGTCCAGGCACAGAGGTTTTCTATTCAACAGAATAAAAAGAAAAATAATTGCCATCATGCACTTGTTCAGCTCTCAGAGTCATTATTTAGAAATATATGAGCTCAACAAGGCAACTACCCCACCTTGCCTCTTGATGTTACGCTTTCAAGTTCTTTTTTATAATGGGCACAATATGCTATTTAAGGTAAATGTAAAAGATTCAGGAAAATGGAGAAGTGCTGTAGTTGCATAGATCAACAATCCTGGGGGCAAATTCCACCTCTACCAGTGACCTTCATTTTGGCTACGGGCAAATTGCTTCTCTTTTTCCTGTATTAGTATCTATTTTGTATTTCTACCACTTTTAAGCCCTTTTGGTTAGGTATCTCTTATTTTGGGTTGGTAAAATCCAGATGTAATCAACCCATGATCTTCTAGTCCCATTTGGGGTTTGAAGCAGAATCAACCTGGAAATAATAATTATAACAATAATAATATGTGTAAGTGTAACTGCTTATATAAGCATAGGAAATAGGAACTTTTAACTAGATTAAATGAAGGCAATTACTTATTTTTTTATAAATTTACAAGTTAACCGGCTAAAGGGCAATTGTATCTGTCTTCTGGTTTAAAGAAGAGTAAATACCACAACACCTGAAAAAACACTGAGGAAACCTTTAAATCAGTTCTTTGTTACATTTGAATACTAGGTACAGTTCAATGGTGGCTGTATCTAATCTCCATCTCTCGTATTAGTGCTTGTATGTATAAATGTATATATGTACATATACATGTATATCATACGTTTGCATGTATAATGACTAAAATAAATACATTAAAATATAGCACAATCTTGATATAATCTGTCCTCAGAAGGGTTAACATCCAGGATATGAGCCTCTACACAGAGCTGACACTGAACTACAGCAAACTAGGGATTTGTTTTTGTCAATCAGATGTGACATTTAAGCCAGTTTCCCACCTTCACGGATTTTCTACCTTTAGTGCAGCAGCTGGTAATGTCAGAAGCAGAGCACAGGATATTGTTAAAAATCAAAAAAGGCAGATGAATTTGTCTTCTGCCTATAGTTACTGAACTAAGTATTCCCTTTCTGCACTGTGAATTGTTTAAGAGATACCCTGAAAAGAACTAAACAAAACTCTAAATCTGTTCATGCTTTAGTTATGGTAATAACATAACCCACTCTATCTGCTGGTGTCAAAACGATCTAACTAAAATCAGTGAGAAAACTATGGGGCTTTTTGGTATGTTTGGGATTGGTTGGTTGGTTTGGGATTTTCGTTGTTCTTGTGGTTTTGTGGTTTTTTAGTTCTCTTTTGTTTTTGTAAAGGGTTTTATAGGGGTCTCTTCCTGTTCTTGCTGCACTTTTAGGAGACTTTTTTCATTCACAAATATATGCCAGAGATTTAAGACCAGTAAGAGCCTCAACAGTTGCAAAGGGCAGTCAAATCTGATCTTTTTTCTAGAAATAATCTAGGGATTTGCAGCTCCACAGTCCTCAAGTGTTCTGTCCTGGGCAATAAAACAACTCATAGAGAACTTCAAATAATTCCTCCCTACAGGTTGCACATGATTCCTGAATGTGTAGGGTTTGATTCTGCAAAATTGTTAACAACAAGAATATTTGAGGTGGTGAGGGGTGGGGAGGAGGGAAAGATGCAAGGGATAAAGTGTTCTAAATTGCATTCAGGAATTGCTCTGAATCAAAAGATATACAACTGTAGATGTGGATGGTGTGCTTAAGCAGGGGAAGGAGAAAAGTAGCAGACAGCAGAAAAAATCCACAAATTTTTCGTAACACCAAGACTATGAGAATTTAAATAGCTTATATACTAGTAATTTTGCTTGCTATGCACAGTACAAATTACACTATTCCTTTTCAGTTCTATGACCTCCATATTCTTCATGCACCCCCATAAGGAAAGGATATCCTAGCATGTCCTCAGACTGTATGAAACACATGAAGTTCAGCAAGGTCCTGAACCAGGGCTGGGGCCATCCCCAAGCACAAATACAGCCTGGGCAGAGACTGAATTGAGAGAAGCCCTGAGGAGAAGGACCTGAGGGTGTTGGTTGATGAGAAACTGAACATAAGCAACAATGTGCGCTCGCAGTCTAGAAAAATAACCATGTCCTGGGCTGCATCAAAAGAAGCGTGACCAGCAGATTGAGGGAAGGGATTCTTCCCCTCTATTCTGCTCTCATGAGACCCCTCCTGCAGTACTGAATCGAGCTGTGAGGCTCC
The DNA here is from genome assembly GCA_009867235.2 of Psittacus erithacus. Taxonomy (NCBI): domain Eukaryota; kingdom Metazoa; phylum Chordata; class Aves; order Psittaciformes; family Psittacidae; genus Psittacus; species Psittacus erithacus. Next base: position 22,621 of record WYDI02018308.1, read on the forward strand.
CAACATAAAAAGGATGTGGACATGTTGGAGTGAGTACAGAAAAGGTGATGAAGATGCTCAGAGGCCTGGAGCACCTTTCCTATGGAGACAAGCTGGTAGAGCTGGGCTTGTTTAGCCTGAAGAAGAGGAGGCAGGAAGCCTTCCAGTACCTAGAGGGGCTGACAAGAAATCTGGAGAGGGAATTCTTACAAGGACATGTAGTGATATGATAAGGAGGAATGGCTTTAAATTGAAAGATTTAGACTATTGCTTAGATTTAGATTTAGATTATTGCTCAGAGAATGCCACCTGTGTAAGTGTTCAAGGCTGGATGGGGCTTTGAGCAACCTGGTCTAATGGAAGGTGTTCCCACCCATGGCAGGGGGTTTGGAACTAAGTGATCTTTAAGGTCCTGTCCAACACAAACCATTCTATGATTCTATGATCCTACAACTGCCTTCTTCAGACATTCAGAGGATGAAGTTAACTAAGTGCATAATGTTATCCACCTTTGCTCTTATTTTAGTTTTTGGTAACTTCGTAAATTAGCTATTAAAGTAATGACTGTTGTGTGGTGTGATCTCTTTTTTTTTTTTTGTTTTATTTGGTTTGGTTTGGTTTTTTGTGGGTTTTTTGGGAGGTGGAGGGGTGGTAGCCATTAAAATGTCTTAAGGATAAATTACCATGTGGGAGTTGCAGCAAAACCTGTGGTTTTTATTTTTTTTTTTAAGTGTGTTGAAACTAGTTATAATAAATGCCAGAACTGAAATTGGGCAACCAAGACAAAAATGAGCTTTGACAAAACTGGAGCTATTCTGCAAAAACACTGACACTTCTGTACAGTAATACAGACTTTGAAAACTTGTGGGATTTTTTTAATTCAGACATCTAATTTCTTCAATTTTCATTTTGGGATCTGAAGCATTTACAGTACATAGTACAGTCTCAAGATGTACCACAAATTGATAATGTTGGTTGCTGAAGCAGTGACCATTCCAGTTTAGTAAAGGAGAGATGGAAGTTATTTGAAGATGGTCAAAACGGACCAGGCTGCAGGAGCAAGGGGGAAAAAGTTGCAAAAATAAATTAATGTCTGCTTTCTGCAATATTGAACTTCATACAGTGTACAGTTGCAGGTTCCCAGAAACTTTGCCTTACCATACAGTTAAAAGTTAGGTGTCATTTGCTGTAGATAAGCAGACACTTCACCCAGTACATGTTCAGTATTCGGGACTCACTGCTTTCATAGAGGCTTTCTCAATTTTGACTGTCCTTATTCTACTGACCTAATATGTGTATACTAACAACTCTTTCATAGATTTGTAGATCAAACTGACAAGCTTTTTAAAATCTATTGGAATATGACAAATTAAACAGAGTAATTTCCTAGTTCTTTTTGAGACACAAGAGGAAGAGCAAATTATACAAGAGCAAATTTTAAAGAAAACTAGATGAAAAAGGGTCAGACAATGGACAGTAATGATTATATTTGTCATATTGTGTCTGCCAGATAATCCACGCCATTTGTGTGTAGTATCTCTTCCTTAGAGGTAAAAGACCACTATGTAAGAAGTACAAGTACTTCTTATGTTGCTCATAACCTGGCCCAGCCTGCTACGGGGGCTGCATAATGACCCAATCTCTGTATCTACTGCACTCAGGGGAAAGGGAAAGGGAAAAACTTATCACTGTGGGAACTACAAAAACCCAGCGCCTATTTTTCTCTTTTTTTTTTTTTTGATTTTTCATAAAACCACAATAGAGAAACTACCCATTTGAAATGAGGATGTGGCAAACTTACTTCATAAGGCAGACATCATTGTAAATTAATTTCTGGTAGGTATGAAAGAGCTAAGCAGAGTCCTTAATGACCAAGATGTAAAATGGCATGCTGCTACAAGAATTTTTGAAAAGCTATTAAAAGAACTATGAAAACAGAGCTTTAGGATTGATTTTGCTTATGTTCATTAACATACACACACCAAAACCAATAACAATACAAAAAACCAACAGTAAGAGCATGTGAAGCACAGCAACTAATTTTATAGCAGAGTTTGATTAATTTAGAAAGAAATTTGTATGGTAATGAATTTTTTTGGGATAGCAGCTCCCAAGACTACGCCTTCCAGTGCCATGCTGGTAAACTGAAATCTGTGTTACCAAGAGCTATCCAATTGTTTTGCTCATGTCTCAGACACTGGCTGGGTATCTCCAGAGCCGCACCTTGTGGCTTCACAAGGCGGGAAGAACCTTATGGAGGCAGACATGCACATGCTTCAGCCACATCCAGTGTGCTTTATAGGTGGGTGGTAGCAGTGGCCACCATTCCCATAGGTATGGGTCTGGCTTGGTTAGTATAGATTAGCCACTGAGAATAACATTTCCAAAGGTCATCATTAATATTTTAATGTTTATAGACACTTAGTAAAGGCAAGAGATTTTAGGGCTTTGTGTGTTTATTTCTTTTAACTTTCTGTGTTCTCCAGCTTCAGATGAACACATCCACTTCCTTTCATGTTCAAAGGAAACCCAATGTCTGAAGACCTCCTTACTACTTCTGAGCCTTGTCCCATATTTATCAGTGTAATAAAACAGCTGCAAGTAGCCTCCATAGAGATTTGTTTGGTTTGTTTGGTTTTGGTTGGGGTTTCTTTGTTTGTTTGGTTGGTTTTGTTTGTGTTTTTTTTAAGAAACATGCCAGGTGATTTTTTTTACGTATTTTCATATAAGGTTCAACTGAGATAATATTGCTGTAATAGTTTTCAATTTGTTTTCATTTATGTGTTCTTTTTAGGACATCCTGACAACAGAAACACATTAATAAATAATAGATGAATTATATTAATCTTTTCTTCCATTTATAAAAATGTTTATTTCTTCCTCCATATTTCAATTCAGTCCCTAGTCATATCATTCTTTGCTGAGTTGTTACAATGTGAAAACCAAGTCTTCTTAGAAATAGTAGCGATATTCTATTTTTTTCTCACAGGGACACCAAACATCTGGCTTCAAAGATAATGTCAGTAAAAATTATTTGCACCATAGCCCAAGCTAACTTGGTAGCTGAAAGCTGTTGTTATTGTCTCTCAGCTACTAACCTGTCCCTAGCAAGACAATGATGCATGAAATGCAATGCCATTTCTCTCTGTGATACTAAACTGTATGAAATACATGTGACCTGATACAGAAGAAAATTGGCTGCAAGGTTGCCTTTTGTGTTTTACATACATGAATGAATCATGCAGGCTGAATCTAAATAAATAAATAAAAGCTAATATTTAAATGTTGTTTCTCAAAAGAGAAATGGAAACTCATAATACATTCCCCTAATACACCATCAGCTGTTCAGAGGCATTGCCTGAGGAGGGAAATTGTTACGTCAGAAAAACAGATGTAATTATGAGTCAAGTTGCTCTTATTCATTATCATGAGAAGGAGCCACAGGGTGAACAACTCAGATACGCATTTCATTCAAGTCATGGTCTGCCACAGTTATTGATACAATCAAACATAAGATATTTACTTGGTGGTCTTGGACCAGTGCTACTTCCCAATATTAAGAACGCAGCTGCAAGTAAGAGCTGATGCCAGACGTCCTAGTCCCTACTCACATGGTGGTGTCCATTTGGGTTGCACTGACCCCTCTGAGCAGCTTTCATCCTGTGTCAGCTGGAGCCTGGAAGTGGGAGCTGAATATAGTTACAGAGGACTAAGCAAGGGAAGAGGTGCTTCAAAGCCTCCCTCACTCACTGACCATTTTCTTCTGAGCACCATGGTACACTTTCTGCAATATATATGAAAAGTTGAGGAAGTCAAACAGGTTAGAAACCAGTTGAAGTTTTGATTTTCAAACTCTGCTGTTTCAGTAGTGCATTTGTGTAAGTTTTAATATATTCATCTACAAAAGTTTATATAGGCAGGAAATGGAAGTGATATCCAGATGGGACAAACAACTACTTTTAGTTTTGTCTCCTGACCTTTCCATTATCACCCTGAAAAAATTCAGTCTTGATACAATACTGTGTTCAATAGCTACCAAATCCCATGCAGAACGTAAGTTTTATGAGTTCTATCATCAAAAAGCTTTTGTAGTCATTTTATTAGACTGATGCTGGATTCCCCTCCTTTAAATTCTGCAATACTGTTTCATCAATGTGGCAATCACATGCACCCATATTAGTGCCTCTGTGTTTGCACGTGTGCATACTGTCTCTAAATGGTATTTTTTAAACTATCTTGAACTGCCTGACATGGGTTATTTTGCTTCATAAAAGGAGCGATTTGGCATGGACAAAAGCTACATTTCCCCATGCAGTTGTCAACAATAAATAGCTCAATCACTACAAAGGCTTTCACGTTGTCAGCTGTTATAACGCCAGTGTGCATATACAGGGCAAGCCTTCTGTCAGACTTTTTATTATATTTATCCATGCTCTGATATATCTCTCATTACTCCCTTATCTCCAATACAGATTTATCTCTGGCCCCTTAAAACTGTTGTTTGTTTCCTTTTATTCATGTGAAATACTTGCAGGAAAATAACTAAATCATAAAACACAGGTCAGAGAACAGTACCCTGTGATCACAACTGGCAAATCCAGTTTCTCCCCTTTCCCATCCTTTTTAGCTTTGTGGATTTATAATATCTTCTTTTTCTTTCTCTAGGTCCTTGTGCTATGCAGTGTTTCTCACATTTAGAGCTTGCCAGGCTGAAAAAGAAATGTGATCTTGGTCCTAGCAACAGACAGCAAAGCCTTGGCACAATTGCCTACACAGATGCAAATATACTGAAGCTGCTCATCATCTGAGAGACACTTAGCTCCTCAAAAGCAAACAAACGTCTTTTTTAATCCCCTTCTTCCTATTGCACTAGCTTCCGTTTAAAAATAAGGCAAGAATACTATTTTAAAAATACCTTCCATGCTTTACAGTACAGTAAGTTCATGGCCTTTGATTCCTCTCCTAAACATCTCATAAATTTTCTGCAGTCCCCAGATGTTCTTCCCCTGCATCCCCTAATGCTTCCTGTGCCCCTAGACAGCGATGCCCCTCAGTCTGTGAGAGAACCTGAAGAGGTGCGACTCACTGCCCAGGGGCTGTTGATCTCCCCGTACAGCCAGCTCAGTGACTGGGTTACCCACCTTGCATTGTATCCCTGTGCTCCTTAGTGTGTATGGAGATCAGCCTTTTATCACATAACCTAGCAATGTTTGAAAACAATAGCCAAGTTTGGAGGGGGTTTTTTTGGTGCATTGTCCTGAAAATGTTAACGAAACTACTTTGCATAACTAGTACTCTTCACTTCAGATAAATGCTGAACCCCATTTGGAACAGATAAGCTGAAAAAAATTTAATTTACCAATCAGAATATAAATAATATCAAGGCTGACTAGGGGTGAAAGGACTGACAATATGACAGATGGCTGATGCTGTTTTCATGGTACTGTGCTCTACTAAATAGAGAAAAGAAGTACCCAGCCATGAACCAAAGAATAGACAGAGCAGGAGCAGGGAGCTTAGGAGGGCAAAACAAAACTTCTGTAGATCTTATTTTTACAGTATAATGCAGAATGAAACTGGAGCTAAAATGCTCTTAATGTTTCTAGGGCATGTTTAAAATCTTTGAATCCACTGTGATTCTTCAAGCACAAGTTGAACTGAGCTGAAAGAATGCTAATGAAGAGAGGAGGAATGAAACTCAAAACTGGGACCATACTCAGAATTTGGCCTGCTGATCACCTTTGTCATAGCTGCTAACACAATCAAAGTCACATCAGCATCTTAGTGACACTAGAGGAAACAGGATATGCTGTGAATGTTCTTGTCTTACTTTCTTATTCTGTTCTACACCAAAGATGAGCAAAAAAGGTTAAAGAAACAGCAATTAGGAACTACAAATAGCATTACCAATTTAGGCTCTGCCAGAAGATAGGTCTTTGAGAGTAAGACTTCAGGTATTGTCGTGATTTAAACTCAGCATGTAACTCAGTAACACGCAGCTGTCCACTCACCCCACTTTCCCCTTACCCAGACGGGATGGAGAGGAGAATCAAAAGAATGTAAAACCTGTAGGTTGAGATAAGAACAGTTTAATAACTAAAAAAAAGTACAATATAATACTAACACTAATAATAAGAGGAATAATAAGAAGAGAGGTATAAAACTAAAGAGGAAAAGCAAAAATAACAACAATAAACAGCAACGATGCACAATACAGTCTCTCACCACCTACTAATTGATGTCTTATCCTAACCAGAGCAGCAATCATTCCCTTCCAGGTAACTCTCCCCAATTTCTATATCGAGCACAACGTGCTGTGGTATAGAATACCCCTTTGGCTAGTGTCCTGGGTTCAGCAGTAGCAGTCATTTTTCTCCTTCTTAGTAGCTGGTGCAGTGCTGTGTTTTTG
>WYDI02018309.1:0-32877 GCA_009867235.2 Psittacus erithacus
GTGGCATGGTTTAGTGTGAGGTGTCCCTGCCCATGGCAGGGGGGTTGGAACTTGATGATCTTAAGGTCCTTTCCAACGCTAACTATTCTATGATTCTAAAATATGACACTAGCACATTTGCTTAACATTACATCTTGGGGGCATTTTTTGAAAGACAGAAGTGTTGCTTAAAGGCAAAAGTAGGTTAAAAAAACCCCACCCTAATTAGACTTTACAAACAATGAAATCACTATTCTTCAGTATTCCCATACCATTACACAACTGCAGGAGAGAAAATAATTTTTCAGGATGTGACAGCTGTAGCTTCTACAGCCTGAGGCTTAAGCACCAACACCAGATACACAAGTGGTGTTGGTTCAACCACAGAAAAGCCCATCATGCAGTTATGAACCATGCTGCCCACATGGGGACCCCCAACTCTGGCATTAGCCCCTAGATGTGAAGTAGCTGAAAATCTTAAGTACTCTGTTTCTCTAATTGCTGGATGAAAGGATTGTCTTCATCAACTCACTGCTGTAACTTCGACTACAGCTCTCCAAAAGACAAGAAGACTCTATCCTTTCTCTTGACTGTTTAATTCTTCCTGCCTGTTAGCAGCATTTGCTGCAATTTCTCACACAACCCTATTAAGTTTAATGGACTGGTTTGAATGAGAAACCATGAAATAGATTACAGCCCTACTCATCTCACTGTGCTCTTTACAAAACTAAACAATGTGACAGTTTCTGAATAAATGATACACTTGGGAACCACAATTTTTTGTTGATACCCCCCCCCCAATTCCAATGTAACCACTTGCCAGTGATGAAAATGACTAGCCTTTTTCAATCAATTGTTTTAAAAGACTGTAGTTACAAACTTTTAAATGAAATTAAAAGCCTTTATTTCATTATTATTGTGACCCAAAAAGGACGTATGTAACTTAAGTTTTTAGATAAAGCTTTAAGTCTAACAAACCTGTCTTTATCACATGGTTAGTAAGAACATGAATGTCAAAATTCATGACTACTGACTCCCTAAATGAACACTACAATAGTGTAGCTACATAGATAGTCTTAGTAAAAATGCAGTGTATGAAAGTGATCACACAAATGAACTGTAAATTAATTTAGTCCACCTTTAATATGTCCCATATAGAACATGAAGTATATGAGAAATCTACAAATTAATTGCTCCAGCTCTCAGATTCCATTGCCAAAACATTCATAAGACTGGTCAGCAAACTAAAAGGATGCAAAACAACATTCCTACTTTTTTATCTTCTCTGCTGAAGATCATTCTGGATATGTAACTATTTGCATACTTTTCCTTCCAACTATTAAAAGATAACATAATAATGACACATGTAAAGATTCTTAAAAATTTGGTTTCCATTTACATAAATGGATATATCAACCAGCATTTACATGCCAGTCACTGATCTTTTTAATCTGTCATTAAAATACCTGTTACTGCAGCTACATATTATTTTTACTTTGTTTTACATACTGTTTCTTGCCACTTTTTTACTTTATATTTGACTGTATCACTCTATTTGCACCTACTTACAGAAGCACAAATTTCTTTTTTTTTTTTAACCACCTCTTGTACATTTTGCTGCCAGCGCCAAATTTCTGTCTGCGTCACAAAGAAATTTTTTTCAGGTTGCCCGTGCTTCTAGCTCTCTATTAAGGCAACGCAAATCGGGTTTTAGAAGTCATATTGGCAGTTTATTACTGCCATTATTTTGAAAGTCCTACTAGCTATGCAACACAATTCAGTAAATAAAACTAAGAAATATAAACTAAGAATAAACTAAGATACTGGTTCCCTATCACTTGCTCTTTGGCAATTCCCAACAAATGAGACAGAGAAAAGGAAAACACTTTACTACATGCTGACTGAAACTAAACTAGTTAAACTCATAAAGACGTGCAGAGCATCTGATACAGGAAAATATGAATTAAGTATAAATGACCCCTTTAAAAAGGGAGTAATTACTGTGAGAAAAGTTACATGTATCAAGCTAATGACAATTTAGTATATAAGCAAATTGGAAAATTTATGCAAATTGGAAAATTTCTGCAAAATCTGAAAACTGCTCACATTTTAGGGTATAAAATCAGCTGGATCAAATCTCATTCAAGTGATTTTCCAAAAGAACACTAGTATGAACAGATTTCTATTCCAAAAGAGAGAAAGTATTCAGAGTTAAAAGTGTAATTAAGAAATAACATCTCAGTAAATACTGAGAGTACTGCTAAACAAGGCAGGACTAGAATTCTGCAGTGTGCTCCATAAGACAGACTCACACACTGTAAGAAAAGTCACTAAGCACATAAAGCCATCTACGCACAGGTTTTTTGGTTCTCAATTGATTGTGGGGCTTTTTGTTTGTTTGTTTAATAGGGATCTTCAGATTACCTACATAATTCTATATGTACTTTAGCCAATATAGCAACAAGTTACTTACAGAGATTTCACCTTACAGGAACATGTTCCTCGAAACCTGCTAAGTGATTCCACATTCACCAAGGACATAAAAATACATAGGCTTCTCAGACATATACTTAGATGTTTCCCTTAACTTCAGCATGTACATTGACTTAACACAACCACCAAGACACAGGGTGTGTTCTACCAGACATTCCTTTCTAGCTTGTTCATTTCAAATTAGAGAATCACATTGGCAGTCAAAGCACCAGCATTAAAGTCAAGCTGAATTTTCACTGGCACCTTGGCCTACTACTTTTATTTCTACAACACTGCTCTATTCAGAACTTTTATTTTTTGAAATGGACATTTAGATGGCGTCATAGTCAGCACCATGTAATTTTTTTCACCTCAAGTGATAGTCAAACAGGAAAACAAATCCTAGGAACTTCCTCACCATTAGTATCTACTGAAATTTCACACACTTGACTGCCAGCCTGCATCTCCTGATTTGCAATGCTTTCTAAGAGACAGATTATCACAAAAAATCTCCTTTAAAATAGCTGTCATCTCCTTTTGTCCTAACAGCCTGAAGCCCTTACTGTCCTTCATCAAGGTACACTTCTTCATTTGCTCATACTGAAGTGAAGCCAAGCTCAGAGAAGACAGTGGCTTCTATCACCTAACACTTTCTCTCCCCTTTGATAAGCTACTTAATTCAACTCAGTCCTACTGTGACTGACAGGAAAAAACATGAAAACAAAACGTCCCCTGCTTTTATTTCTTTAATTTAGGACTGTAAATGTCAGTAGCACAGTAGTATGTTTATAACCTCTCACCACCTGAAAGCACAAGTAAATTTATCTGCATACATTCACTGTGCATCCGAATTCCTTCTAAAAATAACTTACCCTGAACTGGCAACATTTAACTCCCTTTTTGGAAACTACTGTCTTCCTGGAATACTTCTTTCACTATTCAGAAACATCCCTTATATAATATTTTACCTACACTCATCTCTCTAGCAGTAGGTATGAACCAATGATCCCAAAAGATTTTTTGCACCAAAGTCCTAGAGCGAGAGCTTCCATCTACCAATCTATCTAAACTGCGCCTCTTGAAAGCAATTGTAACAATCAGAAAATGCATCTTACGCTGACAAAGTTGATAAATCAAAGTCTGAACTGCATTTCGTTATTTTTGTCTGTAATAACACCTGACAATTCTCATCAAGGAAAGGGAACGCATGAACAACAGAATTATATTTATCATTTTATATTATTAATTTGATTTTCCTTCAGGATGCCTTATCCCTGGAGGTGCTCAAGGCCAGGGTGGCCAGAGCTTAGAGCAACCTGGCCTAGTGGAAGGTGTCCTGACCCGTGGCAAAGGGGTGGGAACTAGATGGCCCCTTCCAATCCCAACCATTCTATAATTCTACAAAATAATATCAGTAAGACAACGGCAGGCAAATACAGCTGCAAGAGTAAATCTTAGCTTTTAACAGTCATTGACACATTCAAAGTATTATTTTAGTCCAAATAAAGATGGATTTAACTTACTGGCTTGAATAAATGTTTGTACCCAAGTAAATTATGACAAATGACACTTTTATGAATGTGATGAAAGCTTTGTATTAAAACGTACAAGCATTGTAAAGTTAGTTGTGAGCTATTAAGAAATTACTGCAATTTAAAAAGTTATGAAATACAGTAACTTGCATCGTAAAAAAAAAGTAAACCCACTGATCACATCCTAACCCCCAGTATTAATGTTAGTGACTTCTTTCAAAATATGTAACTGTAGCCTTCTTTTTGAACACTGAGGGTTTTGGCTAGACACCTGTACGTATAAAAATACAAGACACCCTCAAGAGAATAGCTGAATCTCTTCTGACATTTTAAATGGAGTTTATGGTTCTAATAATCATGAGGTCCTAAAATTAACCTTCAAAACAATACTAAACCTTCTACAGGTCTATTTGAAAGATAAAACTCTTTCACAGATATGAGGCCAAATAATAGTACAGTAATAAAAATATTTCACAAGTCTTTTTATTCACTTGTAAAGCATTCACTCTGAATTCACAGCATCATTTTTATCAAACAATTACTTCATACACTTAGATACAGACAATAATTATACTATTATAACTACTAACTGTGCTTCTTTGCTCTTCAACTCATTTGAGATTGAGGCACACATCTCCAGTTACTTAGGTGGCCCTGATGGTTTATATTAGATACCAAAATGCCTTGCAGCATCTGAGCTTTATCATTTCCTTTCAAAATATTTAAGCTTGAAACAACTTTTCAAAGAAATATTTACCAAGCATCAATTCATTCTCTTAAAATAACATGACAACTCATCTGTTTCGCAAGTCTGTACACAACACCCACCACTCCTGTGTAATATGCAATAAATACTGATTGTCTACTATAAACTCATAAATCTTATTTTACTATGCCTATACAATTAATCCTGTGTAGCTTGACAGAATACATACATACCCAATACTATAATGTATATGACAACATAACAACACAAATATCAAAACCATCACTACAGTAAGTATTGTGGTGAAATAAAGACTGCAACGAAAAAAAGGTCCTAGCTTAATGAGGTCTTTGCTCTACTGCAAAATATTCTGTTCCCCTGTTAAAACTCTATGGATTATTTTGCATAACAATATCTTCATACCAGGAAGAAACCTGATTAAAAGCAAAGCCAATTTAGTTACTTTACTTCCTACTGCAAGACACACCTTCAGAAGAACAGGTTACTGTTTGAAGACCCTTGAATTCCTTTATTATAATAAGCATAACACAAAGGACTAAAAGAACTGAATTCTGTGGCTGTGAAGCTCTTGCAAAGAACGTATTTTCATGGTTTCTCAGAATTTTTTCCCTTACTCCCATATATTTAAAAGTTAATAGAACAAGCAGTAAAACTCAAAAAAGCATTGTCTACAAGAGATACTGCATATACTGGGAGGGGTTTAACCCAGGGAAAACTAACTGATGAAAGTCACTTTCACACTCTTCTAATTTGCAACAGAAAGACAAGAAGGCACTTTATACCAACACCTGTTAAGGACAAGACAAATAACACCATCTACTAAACTGAAGAGGACTCAAGTTGGACAGTTACAAAATGACTATGAAGTTCTTCAGAATCTCCTTCCAAAGCACTCCAGTTCTTGTACCAGCCACAGGACCTACAGTTCTGCCTCCTGAGCAGCATCAGCCAGCTCAATTCCAGCTGATGCTTGTTTCTTCCCACTCTGACTCAAATTCCGGATTAGGCATGAAGAAAACAATTCCAACAGTAAGGACAGTTACTCTTCTCCTCACAGGATCTGCAACCTCCAATATTTGAGCTATTTGATCTACCTCAAAGTATGAAGGGACAAGAAGAACCATCAAAGTCCATCCCCAATCCATTTTCCTGTTTCATTTACTTGTAAGCAGAATGATGACCTCATTTTGACTACTGACTACAAGCTTTGAAGACTGTGAACATATCATGATGCTTGAACAGATGCCCAGAGAAGCTGCGGCTGCCCCATCCTTGGCAGTGTTCAAGGCCAGGCTGGATAGGGCTTTGGTCTAGTGGAAGATGTCCCTGCCCACGGCAGGAGGTTTGGAAATGGATGTTCTTTAAGGTCCCTTCCAAACCAAACCATTCTATGATATATGTCTTTGTCCCGTTTTTAAAAGGTTTTTCAACTTTACTAGTGACTTAATGCAAGCAGAAGATGAGTCAGCAGCACCTGTTGCCCAAGACTTCTGCTTTCAACATCAAAGACAACTTTTTTCGCACACACGACTTCAAGCCCACGCTGCAAGCATCAGCACAGCCATGCCCGAATCCCGCGGGGCCTTCCAACACGCGGAGCCGGGTTAGCCCTCCCCTGCTGCTCCCCGCACTCCCAAGTACAGGAAGGGCTCTCGCCGCCGTCACCACAGGCAGGGCCGGGCCCACCGCCACCACCAGAGGCTCTGGCGCCCCCTCAGCCCCCGCCTCACCTCCAGCTTGTGGTTGATCTGGGACACGGTCTGCGCCTTGTGGCAGAGCTGGGCGAAGCAGGAGCTGAGGCTGGTCATCTTCTGCCTCCCCTCGTAGGTGATGTCGGCTTGGTCGGGGTCGATCTCGCCCAGCAGCAGATCCACGTCCACGAAGGCCTTGTCGAACTCCTTCTCCAGCACCTCCAGCCAGCGGAACATGGACACCCCGCCGCCCGCCGCCGAGGTCGAACCAGCCGCGACCCCGCCACAGGCCGCGCCACCTGGCCCGCAGGCTCCACCGCCCGTCGCCGACATGGTTCTGCTGCTGCTGCTGCTGCTGCTGCTGCTGCTCCAGCCGCCGCCGCCGCCCCTGCCCCCTTCCCTCACGCGTCCGGGCTCCCCGGGCAGGGCAAGGCCCGCAACCCCGGCTCAGCCGCCCCCAGCGGCCCGCTCCCTGCGGGAGCACCCTTTCGCGCCGCAGGACAAGGCGGTGACGGCAGCAATGAACCCAACCCGGCTCCACCGGGACAGCGACCCAGGGAAGCACAACGAATGCGCCCGGTGCGCATGCGCGGAGGTGCTGACAGGCGCTTAGGAGGCAGCCCGGCTGGCAGCGGCGCGCAGCTCGTGCTGCCTGCCACAACTCCAAGCGGCGACAGGCAGCAATGATCGAGCACCGAGCCCCCGATCGCGGCTCGCCAGCCTGCGCTGCCAGGGGGCGCTGCGGGCCGGGTCAGTGTGCGGGGCGGGGAGGCACCGCCCGGCCCCGTACCGGGAGCCGCTTTTACCGGTGGGCGGTGTTAGCACGGCCGCAGCTCAGGCTCCGTAGGCAGGCACTGGGCGTTCAACCCGCGCTTCCCGCTCTGAATGCGAGTAACTGGCGCCTCGCTTCTGCCCTGCCCCAAAAAGCCGCTAAGAAACTCCCGTGGCGCCTGACGCCTAAACAAGGACTTTCACCACGAGAAATGTTAATTTTCGTTGCGTTTATCAATTCTCAGCGTAAGTGTCCGCGATGAGGCATGTCCCTGTCCATTGGAAGCTGGATGCTGGTTTCTCTGGGGTCCCCACCCTGGAATGAGCCTGCACGGTAGTAGGGCACAGGCCAGGTAATTTATCTCACAGCATGCTCCATAGCACGCTCCTCACAGCACACCCCTCAGAGCACAGATTTAGATTAAATATTAGGAAAAAATTATTCACTGTGAAGTTGGTGAGGCACTGGCACAGGCTGTCCAGAGAAGCTATGGCTGCTCCATCCCTGGCAGTGTGCAAGGCCAGGTTGGATAGGGCTTTGAGCAACCTGGTCTAGAGTGATGTGTCCATGTCTGTGACAGGGGGCTGGAATTAGATGATCTTTAAAGGTACTTTCCAGCCCAAACCATTCCATGATTCCGTGAAGTATTGTGTAAAAAGGACTGCCCCAGACACCATTGCATCTCTAGAATCTCAGGTAAATGCAGTTACATAAAAGGTATTTGGAATGCTTTTTTTGCTTTTTTTTGTTTGCGTTTTTTTGTTGTATTTGTGTGTGTGTGTGGTTTTTTGCCTTTTTTTTTTTTTGTCATCATGGCTCTGAAACTGAGCTCAATTTCAGGGAATAAGCTATCTCTCCATGCATGCTTTCTCCAAGGCATTTGCCTTGGTTACAAATTGCCTCCTTTGAAATACTGGGATTGATTCTGATGTTGATATAAGTGGGAGCTTTATTAGCAGGTCTTACAGAGCTGTCATGCAGATTGGCTTTATTGCACCAAAGTTGTAATTCCACTTCAAAAGAGAAAAAAAGGATCATTTAAACCCAGGTCAGGCCCCTAATCCTGCCTACAGTGTGGCCCCACAAGCTACACTGCCAGCACAATGGAGAGGAAGCAAGAGGGGCCTTCCAGTCAGTGAAGGAGTGGATATCACACCAGGACCCCTGCATGCCCTGCGCTTGGGCTGCAGGCCATCCTGGGGTGAGCTTCTTGCCTTGCTCCACTTTGCATAAATAATTGATTAGGACACAGAAAGAGAGATACTGCTTTACAGCTCAGTGATTAAACCACTCACCTGGAATGTGTGGAGTTATGTCAAAGCAGGAAAGAATGGTATTTCCATCAATCTGTGCTTTCAGAAGAGCTGACTAAAAGCAAACTTCACCAGTAATAGTAGATACCACATTTCCTCTGGGATCTGCTATCAGGGACTTGACAAGAAGCCTAGAGATTGTTATTGTAAACCTGCTCGTTTGCCCTTTACAGTTCAAATTGTCTGCGCTGTAATTGAAGATAGGTAGTAACAAACTGGGCATGCCTAAGGGGGATTCTCTTACTGTTAAGCCCATCCATGATGGAAACAAAAGCCATAAACACTTTTATACATACCTACAAAAAAAAATTTGGCTCAGTAAATTGGTATATTCAGAAAAATAGTTGAGAAAGGTGTCTAAAGTTTAAGTGTCTAAAGTCACCCAAGTACTTCTCAGTGAGCCCAGCTTAAAAGAGCATTTGCTTGACCTTCATTCTAATGTCCATTCTCCACAGCCATATTGACCGTCTTTTCCTTAACCAACAGAATCTAACAGAAATTCAAAGCATTTGCTGTATCAAAAGCTAAACTATTATTACCAGTTAAATTAGTTTAGCCACACAACCAAATAAATTGTTTCAGGACTATCAGTTTTCATGTTAGCTTCGACTTTGATTCTGGTAGATATCACACTGGAGAAGTACCTATAGAATTATGTTACATTCTTTGCCTTTTGGTTTTTTTTTACATGGAACAGTAATCTACTAAGACAAACATTAGATTTTTCTGCTAATATATCTCTATCATGCACTTGGACAGTATCTGCTTACAGTGAGAAGGAAGTTTCCCATATTTACTATGTAACATATCTATTAGAAATACTGGCCTTAAAACCTTACACTTAATGTAATTTACCTATGACTGCTTCTTTTTAAAGAATTGCATATTCTCATTTTTTAGTGTCCTTTTCCTTTAGCTTAGGGGTTGGTCCAGCTCTATCTTAAATTGTCTTTGTTTACCGTGGTATCAGAGGTTTACAGTCATTAATTTTAATTCTTATCACTGCTGCCTTTGTTTTGTATGTCCTTATATTTCACAAGTCAAGCAAGGATTTGTCTCTGCTTATTCCACTCAAAGATTAGCTTCTCAAATACAATTCTTTTAGAAGGCTATCTGCAGTGCAATATCTGTCTAATATGGACTATGGATAAATGAGAAGGAAAGCTATAGTTAAGAAAATTTGCAGTTGTGACACTATATTTTAGTAAATGTAGTTATCATTAGGTACTATTTATATTCCTCAGCAAAAACACTGTATAAAAAGGGGTTGAATTTAAAATCAGGTATCACCAACATAAGGGTAAAGACATAAATAATTCAATTATTTCAAAACTATATTTGTAGGTCCCTTAGAAGATTGTGATCAATTCCAGTTACCCTTGAAATGCCTGCTAAAAGCCCCCAGACAAATGTAGCTCTGTTCTCTTAGCAAGTTATGCAGTAATTGTGGAATTGAACCTAAGAAAGGTTAGTAGTTTTGGCCTTCAATTAGATTAAATCGATTTAAAGTAAACTGTAGTATACTCTACCCTGATAATATCAACAGAATAATTGAAGAACTTTTAAAGCTGGTCTAGCAGTAAGAATCCTTTCTACACCCAAGAGTCATTTCTAACAATCAAATACTTGCAGTCAGTTATGCATCAAGAAGAATTTAAATTCGCTTAATACTTTTAATGTCAAAAGGACTTCACTGAAAGTTTCCTGATCTGCACATTTGACCTTATGTGATAGAGCTGAAGCTAATCACCAGCTAGTTTCTTCACATATAATTTATGCACATAATTTTAATTACTTTAGACAAGTTATAGAGGATATGAGGTTTCTGTGTTACACTGCTGTTAAGTGTATTGAATACAAACAGTACTTCATAAATTTAAACCTATAACTGATTACTGGAGTACCCGATAAATTACCTGAAAACTTACTTTGTGCTTAAAGAGTAAATGACCTTAAGCATGAGGATTACATATTTTCACACAAAACAAAGCAAAATAATACTCAAATATAAAGAAAGAAAAAAATACTTTGATCAACATCTCCACTGCTGTATATTTGGTACCTAGTGTCCATGCCAAGACTGGGGAACTGTTGTGTGAGATATTCTACAAACCTTTGGTTAGATCTAGCTTCTGCACAAAGAATTTACAATATAAACACATGTGTTTGCACATGAGGATCAGCTCACCCAGAAACTTTTGTAATTGCAGCTGCCCAGCTGTGTGTGAGAGGCTGCAGTGCATGCCCATGTCAAGGCCATCTTCTGTTGTTTAGCACTGAAGCATCTTGAGTGGTTTGATGTCATGGGTGTTTATACAGCCACAAGTGAGGATACCAAAGGGGAAACAGAGGAAAAACAAGAATATCTCACAGTATAGAAGTATGGGAGGAAACTGAGTTGATAAAGCAAGATGTTCATGTTTTAAAAAGGGAGTCAGACTAGATTATTAGAATGTGCCTTTCTGAAGCACTTCAGAGCAGAGGAAGTTATCCACTCACACTGATATTGAAAGGGATATACATTTTCAGTTGTCATTACAGAAAATTTCGGCTAACAAACCCAGACTTTCAGCTTTTTACATTTTAGGTGATTCCAGTGAGTCCATGGGTGAAACAATTCACTCAGTACTATTTTGAGGGGACATTCACTCCTTCTTGGTCTCTTTTTACGCAAGATGACATCCACAAGTCACTTCTTGGGACGAGCTTTTTTTTTTTTTTTAAAGTGCTTATTGTGGTCTTATTCTCATGGTTATTTCTAAGTATATACTTATGCTTCACTCTTTCCATTCTGAATTTTTGTTTGTTTTGGTTTTTTAAATTAATGTGACAAAAACATTCAGCTTTTATAGTTTGAAAGAATGTAAACCTCTTTTTGCGCACACAGTGATAGAATTTAGAGAACTGATGTTTCAGAGTCTGTGCCTCACAGTTTGAACAGTAGACAATTTTTACAGTTTAAGCTGCTCTTAAAGGCTAAAGACACCCACAGGAAATGGAAGGGCCAGAACTAGCTTCCTTATACAGGACTCTGAAAAGTCCTTACATGTCATGGTTGTTAACTACTAACCTGAACCACTTTTGTGTGGTTCAGAAACAGAAATTGTCTTGGTTCCAGTATTGGTTGGATGATCCAACCCTGCCAATTTACTTTTAGGTGGTGCTGCACAAGGCACCATCTCACATAGGTTAATTACAGCATGGTCATATACAATAGACCTGTGTATTTAAAGTCTAGGTTGAAAATGGATTTGGCCATCATATCTGCTCTCTTTATTTCGCCCTCTTCATTACTTTTGGGACTAACATGGAATATTACTAGAAAACTCACTACGCCATACCATGATCTGTGGTTTCATGGCCAGTGCTTTCTATGGCTCAGTTCTTAATGATGAACAGTTCTTCGCCAAGTGTATGCCATTAGCAACAGTACTTTGAAAGACAATTACAGCAGCATTAGTGACATATGTGTATGAAATTATTTAAACTGACCTCTGTGTGGGTGCTGCTTGTTTGTTGTTTGTGGGGTGCCTGCCCCAGATGCATCTGGTCTTGGTTAGCATCCCTCAGCACTATTGTAACACTGGCAATGACTAAAACTCCTCGATATGTGATTTTTTATTTAACAAATTTTCACTCCTTTCAACAGGTTTCACTCTGCTAGTTCCTTTGGAATGCAAATGTGCTACAGACAGGCAAAATGTGAGAAATTCCTACGGGGTTATCTATGAGCCAGCATGGAGGAAGAAAAGGAAACCTATCTTACTGTGTGGAAAAAAAAATCTGGTCCAAGTTATCCAGCAGCTGTTTCCCATGTATGAAAATGACCTTGCCTGGAGTTAGAAAGCACATTTTCCACGTACTATGAAAGTGGATAAAAAATATTTCCTCAAAATTCTTGGCTTAAGAAAAAGATTGAAACATCATTTGCAGAGAGTCCTTCAACTGTTTTTGTGGAACTCTACTTGCAGTTTTGTTTTGTAGGACTAAAACACAAAATAACTTTAATAAATTTATCATTTTTATACCGTTTAGGTGTCATTGCCTAGAATGCATTTAGGTTGACATTCTTGATTCAGTGTAGCCCTCTGAGGCTCTTTGTTTAAGAAACATTTCTGTAAAGTGGTTCAGATTATTTCAACAGATGATTAAGGGAAGCATCATGTTTTTAAAAATAATGTTATGATTGTTTCCCTTAGCAGCCTGATCCACTCTGGAGAGAAGTGCTTGATTGGAGGTAACTTCTGCAGCAGACAAATGCCATTTGTTGTCCCTATGAAAAACTGGTCCAAATCCAAGTTTAAAACCTCCAGGGAAGAAAAAAAAGAAAAGAAAAAGAAAAAAGAAAGTATTATTAAATTATCACAAACTCAGTGGCAGGCATTTGATAGCATATGGCAGCTAAATATGCCAAGGACTCTTCAGAGCATAGGCCATCACTTGGCAGCTCCTAGTTGCGAAACTGCTTCTGCTTGTGACATCCTTCAGGGACCAAATTCCTACCCATACCCTCTGCAGGCCCTGAGCTGTTTTTTTCCTGCAATTTCACCTTTCCATAGGCAAGGGACATGCCGACTAAAAGAGCTCAGCTTCTCCTTGTCTTTCATGATAAGGTTGCATCATCCGTTGTGTGGTCTCTTGCCATCATGTGCATTACAAGGGATCACACCTTCAGGTTATATGGGTTGTCTTAACTCAGATATTTCTAAACACTCCATAACTAGAGTTTTGCAGATTAATTCTTCCAATTTAAATGACATCTTACATTTATGTAATTTTCTAACATAATTTTAGGTTAAAAAATTATGTCTTGACACACGTTTGCTTTTATCAAACCTCTGACTTTGGTAAAGAAACAAAAGGCCCAAACACCGTTACTGTAGATGCTGAAATCATGTGTGAGGCAAGGCTTGTACAAAATGATAGTATTTTTATTAGACTAACTGATACATATTTGAAAAAAAAAAAAACAAACAACAAACCAAACCAAAACAACAAAAACAAAGAACCCAACATTTACAGTCCTTTATGAGTCCTTCTTCAGATCTGAAATGAAAGCAGCACTCCTGAAAGATCTTCTAACTTCCATCAACTCAAGCTTATGTTTCATCAAAATCTGTCCAATATATTTTACTACTTTGCCATGATACTGTATAACCAGTGTCCATATTAAATGCAAACAACACAAAAGAGTCCAACACTGACTTTGGGCTTAACAGGTTTTGACCTGTTTACCTTGGTTAAAGCACACACCGTGTAGAATGTGCCTCAGACATCTCGTGCAGGCAGGTTACTGGTGCTCTTTCTGACAAGTGATGGAGGGGAGTATCATTCCATTAGACCCACACAGGAATGCCCATTGAAGGTGTGGAGAGTTTGTATAAAACCTGCTGGCAGGAAATGGCCACCAGTGATTGACTTTCTTAACATCCCCCTGCTAAGCTGTGCAGCTCATGGGCCAGCAGTGTTGCATCTACAAGGAGACCCTGGAATGTTTATTCACCTTTTCTTTTTTCAGCGTAGCTCACGTCTTCCCAATACGCTTATGCTCACACAGTCCTGTGACTCTTGTCAGTTCTGTTGCCATCAGGTCTCCTAGACTCAATATAAAACCCAGACATATATCAGAAATTAATGGATACATAATATAATTCTTGATTAAATCATTGTTGTTTATATCACATCAATGAACAATTAAACCAATAAAGATTCCTTTCCTTCGTTCGAAAAGACCAAGGATACAGTTATTCCTCGAAAATGTTGAGAGCTAAGAATATAGCACCGTACTGTGGCGTTATCTTGTAACTACAGCTGTGAATTCTAACATCAGCTGAGTGACTTAAAATTTACAAAACAGGGAAGGACGCAGTATATGGGTCTTACTTGAAGGGATTCTTAGACTGACTCTGCAGTACTATAGAACTCTAAACTGCAAATCGTTGGATTTTATATACAAAAAGCAGTTTTGCTTTTTTTTTTTTTTTTTTTTGTGACATTTTTGAGGAGCACAAATTCCTACATGAGATCCTGAGCATTACTGTGTTAGTTGCTTCGGCATTTCAACTCAGTAGGACCTGGGATATCAGATCAAAGCCTGTTCCATGCTGGAGAAGAGAAAGCTCAGGGGAGACCTTATAGCAGCCTTCTAGTACCTAAAAGAGGTGTACAAGAAATCTGGAAAGGGACTTTTTACAAGGGCATGTAGTGACAGGACAAGGGGAAATGGCTTTAGACTGAAAGAGGGGAGATTTAGATTAAATATTAGGAAAAGAATTGTTCACTGTGAGGATGGTGAGGCACTGGCAGTGGTAGCCCAGAGAATGTGCGGATGTGCCCATTGCTGGCAGTGTTCAAGGCCCAGTTGGACAGGGCTTTGAACAGCCTGGTCTAGTGGAAGGTGTCCCTGCCTATGGAAGGGGAGTTCAAATGAAACGATCTTTAATGTCCCTTCCAGCTCCCTCCCCTCCAAAAAAAGGAGGGGAAAAAAAAGCAAACCCACAAACCACATCTGAAACCCTAGATCAAGATACATTAAAATACTTGTTTGAGCACACCATTGCTAATCCTGCTCACCCACCCATTTTTGCTCATTTGATCACTATGGCATAGGTCTGGCAGGATTTTTCTGTGTAACTTGTTAAGCAAGCCCGTTTGACAGGCTGCTTTAGGAAAAGGTTTCTGCTCTTGCCATTTAGTTTAGCAGATGCTGGGTTGCAGTTCTGTACTCATAGTGTAGGGGATTAAGGAGACAGGATTTCCATGAGGGAATGTGGCAATTGTCCAGTGTAAACCCAGCTGCATCCAATAGGCATTCCTGTCAAGGACTGTCCCCAGTTCAGTTATCTATTTGTCAAGTCAACTCAACATTATCTTCTGCTTGGAGAAACCACTGGCTTAGTTCTGTATTCAAGGAGCAGGATTAGCTACTACTGAAAATATGATGGAGAGTATGAAAGGAAGCAGGCAACAATGCAAAGCAGATCAGTATGGTAAAATACAAAGATTTCTGAAATACACTGCTTTGTATGTTGTAAATTGCTGGGTACACAGGAAAAAACTATGCATAGAAAGTTCCTAAAATAATCACAAGCCAAACTATAAGCCTTTCAAAACTTTACATCACTAGCTGGCACAGCTAGTAGATATGTGAGAGAAGTAGAAAACTCTGAGGGGAACCCTAGTGTTTTCCATCCGTCACAGGGTAAATAGGCCCTATTGATCATCTACCACTTGATTTATACTAAATGCTTTCAAGCATTTCACATCTGTAATTTTCAAATACAATAATAATTAAACTTTGATTTATGGGAATTACACAAACACAGGTAACTAGATTTTTGTCTAGTCTTTCAAAAATGTGTACTAATCAGCAGTACTCAGCTGTACCATAGATATTCAGAAAGAGAGTAGAATGTTTTAGCTTTAAAATAACAGCTGTCTGAGTTTGGAGTTTTTTTGAGGGGTCTGAATAATGCAAAAGGAAGAGTGAAAAAGCTTCAGTGTTGGCTTTAGTTGTGTTTTTACTGTTTCTAATACTGGGTCACAGAAGATATACAGACATTTACAGCCCCACTATAAAACAGCTCTTTATCTTTTCTTCACCAATTCTGTGGTGTCACATTTAACAAAACTAGGAAACTGGAGATAATACAGATGTTTGCAGATTGATGTCAGGTAATAAATAACACTAATTTCACATACCTACAAATATAAAGGCACCTTATCACTGTTTAAGTTTCTCACTCTTTGTAATGCCTGCCAACATTTTAACTTAGGCAAATTACGGTATTGTTTTTGATGGTTTTTCACTGGGATAAAATACACAGTCATAATATCCTTTTATCAGATTTCATGGTATAAAAGGACTTTGGTGCTTAATTCAAGCTGCATGTTGCCGAGACAATTTCAGAGCTCCTGTTCTGGAAGATGTATTTATCTTACCTTTTAGTCATTGTCTTTCCTTTTCACAGTGGTTTAAGTACCACTTGCCCAAGAAGATGCAGTTGTGACCCTGCCCTGTCAGTGCAATGCTACAGAACTACGGAGATCCCCAGAGAGATTCCTTTTGCCACCAAGAGACTCTACATCAGTCACAGCAAAATCAAACAACTCCAGGTAGGAAAAAATCCAGTAAAAATACTTTTTGTCGTGCACTGTAACCAAAAGCTGTGCTTCCCAGATGGTGATGGCTTTCAAGTGAAGAGAGAATCTTATTCCATGTTCTAAAAACTGATAAAATGCTGCCAGATCTGGTTTTATTTTTACTTACTTTTTTAAGGATATGTAAATATATTCCTACAGGGTTTTCATTAGCCTGCAGTCTCCGAGCACCAGTTCACACTGCCACAATGATATTTTGTATTAAACTAAAAAATAGTAATTTACAACTAGGAGACAAATGTTGACTTGTTTTCATATGCTCAAATAACCACTTAGTTCCAGAATAATTGTTTAACTTGTTAAAAGCTTTTGCAACTTTTGATACAATATAATACTTTTTCACAGTAAATGGAAAGATTTTATGTATTAGAATAATTTCTTTAATAAATGAAATTGAAGTTCTTTTCCCCCTCTGCAGTTGCAAGTGTCAGGTACAACTGCTGTTAGAAATGGCAGAGGAATTAAGTAAGTTAGAGTTTAAGGCAGAATGTGAGATGTTTCTAAAAGTAATGCTAGGCTTATGTAATAACTCATATAAACAATAGCAGGTTATAACTGAAGCTGCCAGCTATTTGTGTTGTTAAAAATGTTTATTCTGGGTTTCTTGAGGCATAACTGGATCCCATTATTAAAGGCATGATCAGTTTGTGCTCATTTTTCGTTATGCTCTGGAATGGCTCTTCTGATTTCTACCCTAAAATATTTTCATTTAATACATTCAACTGCTACTGATAGACAAACGAGAAATATAATTTTATATGTGCTTGCTGTGTATCAATTTACTACAAATAATAAGAAATGCTTGATTCAAGAGAGACATTTTCTCTCAAGTATGCTTGTCCTCCTACAAAGAATATAACATTAACTGCTCTGAAATGCAACTTTGATTTTGTTCTCAGGATTGAATTAAAGAGGCTAGAGGGCAGCTTTGAGCAGCATCTGGGATACCTGAGATCTACTTTTAAAAATATAAAACCATCTTAGTATCACTTTACAGATTGTCTAGTTAGAGAATAAAATATCACTTCGGAGCAAAAAGAGAGATGGTAGGCTTTCAAATATGTCTGTATTCATATTAGAAAGACTGGGTGGTTTGTAACAGCATGGACAATGTTCAAGTCTCAAAACTGCATAGTCACAAAGCCTAGCAAAGCATACCAAATAGGCAGAAAATGGAGATTATAATAATCCACATTAAGAAGCCTAACATCATTACAGAATGAATGTCTGTAAACTGACCCTCATGTAGCTCTCTGTCACTTCATAAAATGAAAATTAAGCCTTTTAGAGACATACAGCAATCAACTGAGGAAAAGCGGGAAATACTGGTTTTGAACTTATAACAGAAAACATGTTGAACTTACGAAGGTTCACATTTGTTTGCATTTCCTTAAGACTGTTTTCTCACTTAAATATGATTATGCTTTTCTGCTTGTGAGCAATGCCGTTCATTCCTATGGGACTTCTCATGATAAAGCTTTGAAATATTAGCCTCCTAATGATGACCAGAACTGGACATGCAATTCTGTAATTGCTATACAGAAATACATATATATATTACAAAACTGCATTTATAGAAAAAATAGAAAATGGACAACTTCATTACTTACTGTTGAGAATATAAGGTGGTTGGTTGGTTGGTTTTTTGGCTTGTTTGTTTTATGGAGGTATATTCCCTTACTGAACTAAAATGTAACTGATGGAGAACCCTGCATTAATAAAAGTTCCATATCTATACTTTCTCGCTAGCTGCATGAAATCTTGCAATGCTCAGAAATGACTTTACAAGACAAAATAAATATAAACAGAAAGTAGTGATGACTAAGGCTAACAAAGCAAAATGAAATCTGACTCTTCTTTCACAGCTGTGTGGGTGCTAATTTTAACAGAAGTTAAAATGTAGAATTTGTAGCTAAGGTGAAGAGACAGAACCCCAAAACATCCAAGATTGCGATAAATGAAGCTGGAAGTAATATTTTAACAATCACCTATATAAGCCGATTTCACATACACAAGTATAATATCCAAATGTATTTAATCAGGCTCATAGAACAAAATTACTACCTTGTACCTGCACAGCAAAAGGACTTGTACTGTCTTCCATGTACATTTCTGACTGGGATGAGGGATTATGCTGTACAGCATGCTTCATATTTTCTCTCAATGGGAGTAAAATGTGGTGGTAGCTACCTGTCTCTGGGGGAAATAGCATAAAGACTATAGTGTTGATTTAATATATCTTACTGATGTGGTACTCATGAAACCTGTGGTGAGATGCTTATTGGACATAGGAAGGGAAAATGGATGAAGACACTCCTTCCCATCTCTCCCATGCAGAACTCTTGCTTATCTTGCTCTGAGCTTTCTGTGATTCCCATATAAATGAATTTTTACAAATCAAGCACCTACGTCAATGGGCAGCATCTCTTGATAGTTTCAGAAAACACTGTTTAAGGAACTGGTGTGCTCAGAGAACTCCCAGATTCACCCTCATTGCATGCTTCCTCTTATCTTGGCTTGGAGGAAACTGCTAGATGCACTTAAGTTTGCTTTTTAACTTCAGACATAAGATTGCAAGCTTTGGTAACAAGCACGTTCCAACACAGCAGAAATATAATGAAGTAATTAGTATGCCTCTGTATATTACAGTCACAGTCAACATCTAAGTTCTGTTTCCCACTGCAAAGCATCTGTTTATTGCCAACTAACAAAAACCTAAGTTTGTGTAAAAGCAATCTGTTCCACTGAGGTGATTTTCAGACCAAGCTGATCTGGCACTTTTGGTTTGGTCATCTTAATAATATGTGAGGTTTTTAGTTTAAAGGAAAGATGGTGCTGGGAGAGAAGAAATACAAATGTCAGATTTTAGTCTCCTGCAAAAACTTTATAGTAGGGAGAGGTGATGATATCCTTGTGTACTTCCTCTGGGGAATACACGCTGCAGTAACAGTACTGCTGATGTATGGAAATGGCTGTATGATGAACTCAAAGCTACTCCAGCAAGCTCTGTTGAGCATAGTGAACATTAACAACCATCTACTTTCTGCAAAGACTGTGATATTAGATCTCCATTTAATGGTAATATTAGATCTCCATTTTATAGAAGCTATGCACCAGACAGAAGTAAAAGGAATATTCCTTATTCAAACATTGTGTTTGTTCATAACAAGACATAATATGAACTTAACAAAATTCTAAAAATGCAAGCAAATACTGGCAAACTGCAGGTACCTACAGTAACACCTCTATCATTACCATTTCCCTTAGTTTCTTGTTCTAAATATATAGTTTCTCAACACACACTGGCAATTGTCAGAGCATCCAGAAGAAGCAACCAGTGAGGAGATCATAAATAGATAGCGTACTATCATGACTTTTTTATTTCTCTTTAAGATTACTGACTTCAGGAGAATGTCAGCCCTTGAAGATCTGGTCCTATCATGCAGTGGCACAGAATCAATCGAAAACAACACTTTCAAAGCTCTGAGCACCTTGAAGTCCCTGGAACTCTACAAAAATCAGCTAAAACGAATACCCACCTTCCTCCCATCTGGTCTTGAAATTTTGAAACTCGCTGATAACTCCATCAACACTCTGCATGCATCTGATTTTGAAGGCTTGCTGAAACTAAGAGTGCTTGATATTCGAAACAACTTGGTTTCGACCCTGCCTTCAAGCGCATTTTTTTCCCTTTTCAATTTACAAAGTCTGTTTCTGGATGGCAACAACATGGAGTCTGTGTCTGCACCACTTAAGCTTCCTAGGCTGAAGTATCTGAGCATGGCTGATAATAAACTGAACTCTTTCCCAACCAACTTCTTTGCATCTTTCCAGAATCTACAGTTTCTCAGTTTAAGTGGCAACTTTCTGACAAAAGTGCCTCTTGACCTACCTAAATCCCTGCTGTCACTAAAATTAGAGAAAAACCAACTTAAAACAATACGACTTCGAGACATGAAGCACCTAGAAAAATTGTATGAGTTCTTCCTGTCAGAAAATCAGCTAACATCAATAGATGGTGTCCAGCTTCTTCCTAACTTAACAACACTGGAGCTTTCTAAGAATCAGCTCCACACTATGCCAACCAGGCTGCCTGGCAGGCTGCAGAAACTCGACTGCAGCAGTAACCTGATTCAAAGGGTGACAGCACAGGACTTCCAAGGACTACAAGACCTCAAGCACTTGTTTCTTGACAACAACACTGTTAACATATTTGAGGCAGGAGCTCTTCAGCAGTGTACGCAGCTTTCAAATCTGGCACTGGAACAGAATCTCCTCATTTCTATTCCTCTGAGGCAAGTGAATCTGAGGAGAGTTTGTTCCCAGGTGTCATCTCTCCTTCCTTACATTATGAGAATAACAGCCAAATAGGAAAAAATATTGTATTTAGACCCAGTCATGGTAGAAGTCTACCCATACCATAAACCCATTGCCGTAACTGGCACTAATTAGCGCTCTTGTTAGCAGTTTCAGCATAAAAGTAGAACTGTTTTCATTACCTCTGTAGTCCCCAGTGAATCTACTCATTTCACATCCCTCCCTGCTAGTAAGACTACTTTCTTTAATTAGCACACAAATAAGAGGAACCTGCTAAGAGAATATTACAGAATTTTTACAGAGGAGTTTTACTGCTGCTCAGATTTATCTTACCCCATAATATTAAATTAATATAGTATTCAATAAAAAGGAAAGGCAGCAATTTTAAAGCTGATGTTTCTAGCAACCCACACTGAGTTTATTATTGTTAAAATATTAAGATTTCAGGAGCAGAGTCTAGTCAAAAAGAATGTGCTTTTTCAGTGGATATTAGCATTCTCAACTTCATTAAATTCACACATTACAAAGTATTTGGAATGCATATAAGCTCTCCAGCCTCAGGCTATAAGTAAAATTCTAGTCAAAGGAGCACAGAAGAAACTTCCCTTGGGCATGCTGTGTTCATTAATGCCCTGCTTACAGGTTCTCTCATGTCCATATGAGTGTTGGTCCTGGCCATTATCAGAGATGACATACTAAGCCAAATGGAGGCTGGTCTGATATAAAGTGGCAATTTTATTATTTCAAAAATCTGTGCAATAAGATGGCATAAAAATAGCAAGTAATTCCATTAACATCAACTCCTTTAACACAACGGCACTATTACATTTTATTTTTTATGGCTTGTGGACAGGTTTAACTAGCCCAAATAAATAATGTAGTAAAATTTCAATTCATTTAGCATCAGGTCCTTTAGCATTTGAATCTACTTGGCAGCAGCTTTATAATCAGAAAGTGATTTAGTGGTGTATAAATATTTGATTTCAGTCTAGCTTGACAGGAATGTTTAATGCTTTTTTGTTACTTTAGTATTGTCTAATCCATCTTATTTTACAACCTTCGCAGTAATGAAAATTAACAGGAAGGAGTTATCTATTAGCCCATAAACAGTACAGCCCTTAAGAAAATATCAGGGACTTTTTATTTTCAACTCAACAATGAATGCAGATTTGAAGGGGAGGCTGTAAGCATCAGAAAGGGAAATAAAAATGTCAAGATGTAAAATTTATAGACTTAATTTTTCTGATGATCACCGGTATGCATAGATATACAGAAATAAAAGTATTGCTTCTAACAGTTACCTGAGAACTCAGTAAGCAGTGTCAAAGGTTAAAAAATACAGTTAATGTGCTACAGTTAATGGATCCTAGCAGTTTTTCAGCAGGAATGAAAAAAAAGAAAGCTTCTTTTGTTTTTTTGTTTTGTTTGTTTTTCTGAGAATAAAATAATCCACAAGTCCAAGTATTTTCAGGACTTGTAGAGAAGGGCCTATACTCCATAAAATCTTCCAGGGAGTGGTGAGAATGTAGGCAGGAGTCTGATGATACTCCCTGGGATGGCAGCAGCACGTTATGGCTGCCACAGTCAGCTCCCAGGTGAGTGCGGCTTCCCTGCCGTCAGCAGGATCATGCATCATATACTCCAGTGCCCTTATTTTCTCAAGATCAACATAGCCTGAAGTCAAAGAATATACTCATAAAGTCAAAGTCTAACTTTAGTATATAAGACCCTTCACAGGTTTAAGGACTTTGTGGTCAGGCTTTAGACTGTAATCAGTCTCGATAAACATCCCAGGTGATACTGCTTTTGACATCAGTGGCACTAGGGTTGACATCAGTGGCACTAGGGTCAACATCAGTGGCACTAGGGTCTTACCCCAGTATACCCTTCTGACGTTACAATATCACATTGGGCAACTATAATCATCGCCTGTGGTTAAGTTTCAAAACATTTAATGCAGCCATAAGCATTTAGTAAGATTGACTTTTGTGGAGTACCAACACATGAAATTCTCATTTCCCCCAGGAGATACAGCACAATACAGAACTGCCCTACTCTTGAAATAGTCCCACTGGAATTGTGAGATTTACACAAATATGGCAACCGCCTTTCAGCCTAAGATGTCAAACTTAGCTTCACAAAAAACAGCCAGTGAGAGTTGTGATGTAATCTCTTAGTAATTTTCAAAGGTATCTTCTATCATTACATTGATTTAAGCTATCACATCAGCCTTTATTGGTTGTTGTAGTATACTGCTGTTCTATTCTAAATAGCTATTGGTAGTATTATCTATAATTTCCCTGAGAGTTTCACTGAATAAGCTTCCTTAAAATCTCTAACTGTGACTCTTAATTTCTTCACTTTGCATACTACTATAGTAAAATGATTTTTAAGCTACTTTCAAATCCATTTTATTAAAGAAAGTCCATGCCAATTAACTGGCTTTCTGTTAAGCGCTTGTCACTACATCTAGCAGGAAGAAATTAGAAGATTCTAAGTGAGCAAAGCTTTTGAAATGAAACAGTCTTATCACACAAGATGTATGATGCAAGATGTATGAAAATAAGAATGGTACTGACCAGTGTAGTATCATATCCAGAGGTTATCAGCTCTTTTTTTTTCCTTTTAAATGCAACCACTTCTGATTTTCTAAAGTACTATTTAAAAAGACCATCAAAACCCACTTCTGATTTTCTAAAGTACTATTTAAAAGACCATCAAAACCCACTTCTATTTTCCCTGTTGCTGATTTCTTAAACAGAATATCATCAGACAGGCTGCCTCTGTGATGATTAATGTTTGAATCTGATGGGAGCAGGAGAACAAAATGGAGGAAAAATTCTAGCTCATGAACTAAAAAATCTTTTTAAACAAACTATGCATAAAAGTACTTGAAGGAGTAGTGTTGTTATGTTTCTCTAAACTTTTGAGCTTTCATGGTGCTATGATTTGGTCATTGGCATACTTATGGCATCAAAAGTGCAAAATGCATTTTTAAGCTTGACACTTAGTTGAACATATTCTTCATAACAGTGCAGCAGGACTGCTATTCATTTCAGTTGAACAAACACAGGTCAGAACTGCAGTAATTTGGGAAAACAGTTCAAGTGTACATGGACAGTATTCCTATAACTTAAAAAAAAGGACATGAACACTTCAGGACAACATCCTATTTTGCAGAAGATTGCATTTTTTTGATAATGATAGTATTATCTTAATATGCCAGATGTGCCTGGGCAAATACTCACTGCCAAACACCACTTACACAAACAGAATCAGTATGATGAGCATAACACCTTTGTGTTGCTTTGTTTTTATTCAGACTTCCAGACACTCTTGCTAGATTGGATCTAAAGGGAAATGACATAGAGGATGTTGGAGAACAAGAGCTGAAGGACTTGAAACAGCTTCAGGTTTTAAATTTACGGAATAACAAGATATCTATCTTGGATCGCAAAGTCTTAGAGTATTTACCCCGTCTTCGTCATCTGTATTTAGATGGAAACCCTTGGAACTGCACGTGTGACCTTCTCAGAACCAGAAGAGCACTGGTGGCCAAAGGGACAGATGTCAGAGGAGGGCAGTGTGTGGCACCAGCAGAAAGCCGAGGAGAAAGCTGGATGTCTTCCAAAAAGATTCTGCAGCAGTGTGAAGATAATCTGTCTTCCACAGAAAGAGGCAAAGAGGATAGAAAGAAAATGAAACCCAGTGATGCCTCCAGCATTGGAGTGAGCACAGATGATGATTACTATGATTATGAATTAGACTAACCCCATGACTATGAATTAGACAACCCCATGCTTGTCTAGAGCTGCACACTACCACCAGCATCTCTGCTGATAACCGTCTGCTGACCTGACACTAACTTTTCCTCTTTAGTTTGTACTATAAGAGGTAATAGCTAGTGACAGAGGGGCTTAATAAGGATGCCATTGTAAACTGAAGGTCGTAAAAAATGCAAATTGTATTTCTACCCCATTAGTACTACGTAGTTTGAGGCAAGTAAGAATACAATTACTAACTCTTAGAAAAGCAGTCTGTAATGCTGTATTGACCTTTTTATAGTAGTACATTCTTATAGTTGCATAAAACTTCACAAATAAAATCCTGCAAAACCACAAGATACTATTACTAGAAGTCTGGCATTCAACACATTTAAACTCACAGGTCTGCAGTTAAGATGGAGAGTTAGACCTATGTGTCCAACTTCTCAGGACTGTTCAAAGATTCTCACTTTTAAGAAATTAATTTCTGTTTTCCTGAAGTATTTGCCTCTTTATTTTAGACTACTTCAAATGACAGACTAATTTAGCAGAGGACCAGGCAAAACACAGATGGCTCATCTTCATCACAGCAAATGCGACAGGCAGAAGAATCAGTGTCCTGGTTAATGAGATTCAATGGTAGTTCCAAAGTTAATTAATAGTGAGGAATGAAAACACTGGGGCCAACTTGACGTGATTCTACTGTTGCGAATAGAAGAAGGGAGATTCACAGGATCTGAATTCTCAGATTCTTTACCTCTGGCAAATATTAGGATAAGATCAAGTGAAACAAAGTATTTGGAAAAGTTTATTTTGGTAGCTGAATAGCTACCTGACTACAATACATCTTACGATGCTGTGTGTGTACACTTTTGGGTTAGATGTACACACTGCAAGTGCCCTTCTCCACCTTCCAGACTTTTGCAAGCAAAATAAAGGATTAATGGTACGTGCATCAGCTCTGATGTATGTACAAATTTTATTGAACAGTTCCCAAAGTGCTTGAAAACTAAACAGAACTGAATTACTGAGGCCACTAAACCCAGTGATTTACAAACAGCAACCTAAGGGGTTTCCTGGCAGTCCATAATCTCAGCTGATAACCAAGGAGTAATCACACCAGCAAAACACTTTTCAAAGCAAACAGTCTCTATTGTTCTTTATCTTCTGCTGGCACTCAGTAACTGAGTAACGCTCACATTCATGGAGGCTGTTTTATCAGGTGTCAGTGCAGCTATTTGGTTATGCTGTCCATGCAAATGCAATTGATGCCTGGGTTTCTTAGGCACCCGGCACATTAACAACTGGAATAAAAACACCTGATTTCATTTTCCTTCACATTTTAACTTTTTTTTACATATCATAAGCCACCCAAATGTTTGGAAGCTAAAGATTTAGGTATTTATGAATCAGCACAAGCCTTCGTGGTGGTTTGACTGTGTTGCTTTTGCTGGCTAGTGTTGGTGTGTATTACAAGCCTGGGAAGTAGTTATTTTCTGAGCCAAAAAAAAAAAAAAAAATTTATGACACAGAATTTTTCATTCAACCTTGCATTGGTGGATTCTTTTAACAGAACACTTCAAATACCTCCCTGTGTCACATCAGCCCACCCATCTGTCTGGCAGCAGAGGGCTGGCTCACTAGATCTCGCTCTATCTTCTGCCTGCAGCGGGATTTGTATCTCCAAATCTCTGGGCCACAAGCAGAAAGGAGGCAAAGGAGCCAAAACCTAGGAAGTGCAGGTTTTGTGGGAGCTGGCAAAACAGGGCATGCATCCCCAAGGCTTGACTGCCTCGGCCACCATAGGGGCACACTCAGTGTGTTTCTAGGGGCCACGCTACCCCCGTGTCTCATGCCCGCAGTGCAGAACCACCCGCCGAGCGTTTGCAGGGTGCCCTGAGGGTGAAACATGCTATTTAACACAGACACCCATGCGGCACGGCTGCCTCTGTGGGGATCAGATCGGTGCCCATCCCGAACGCCAGCGCAGACGA
The DNA here is from genome assembly GCA_009867235.2 of Psittacus erithacus. Classification (NCBI taxonomy): domain Eukaryota; kingdom Metazoa; phylum Chordata; class Aves; order Psittaciformes; family Psittacidae; genus Psittacus; species Psittacus erithacus. The sequence goes on from WYDI02018309.1 coordinate 26,722, forward strand.
GGTGCTATGGGCACCCAAAGGACCAGTCACAGCACGGCGACGTACAGGCTCCACTACGGCTCCGCGATAACGCCACTCCCCGCGCTGCCCCGTTCCCGCCCCCAACCACGGCAGCCAGAGGTCGCGGCCCGGCGAGACCCCCTCCCACTCCGGCGGGGCGGGGCGGGGCGGGGCGGGGCTCGGCCCTCCCTCCCGGGCCGTTCCCAGCCCGTCCCCCGCCCCGTCCCGCTCCTTTCCTCAGAGCCACGTCATTCGCTCTCCGCGGGCGGAAGTGACGGTAGGCTGCCTGGCAGCCAACGGGTGCCTTGCATGTGGCGGGGTGAGAGGTGAAAGATCAGGCGGGGCGGCAGGAAGATGGCGGTGCCGGAGGTGGTTGCCGGGCGGAGGATGTTAGCTCCGTGAGTGCTATGGCGGCGGCGAGGCGTGCGGCGCGCAGCGGCTGAGGCACCCCGGTCCCCTCCGTTACTCTCCCGCGCCGCTGCCCCGCGCGCTGCTGTCTGTTGGCGGCGGTGCCGCCGCGTTCCCCCCCATGAGCGGGGCGGGTGGGCTGGCGTGGCGCGCGCTGCACGCCGTGCTGCGCGCCCTGCTCTGCCTGCAGCGCGCGCTGCTTGCCTGCCTGCGCTGCCGCGCCGCCGCCGGACCCCGCGCCTGGCTGTGGCGCTGCGCCGCCTCCGCCGCCGCCTCCTGCGCGCTCCTCGCCCCCGCCGGGGCCTTCGGCTTCCGCAAAGCCGGCGCGGCGCGGCGGCGGCCCCGGGGCGCAGCGCAGGGCCGGCAGCGGTGGCGCTCGGACGGGCGCGCCCTGCAGAAGCTACCGGTGCACATGGGGCTGGTGGTGACCGAGGAGGAGCCGAGCTACGCGGACATGGCCAGCCTGGTGGTGTGGTGCATGGCGGTGGGCATCTCCTATGTCAGCGTCTACGACCATAATGGTGAGTAGCGCCGGTAGTGGCGGGATGTCATTCGGCGGGGCTGCCCCGAGGTCCGGCCCGGGTGGTCGCCTCCTGGCAGGGGCCCGTTGCAGCACCGGTATGGGGCCAGGGGCCGGCCCTGCCCCAGGGTCTTCCCGAGCCACGCGCTAGCCTCGCTGTGGCAGCTCCCTGCCTGTCCCTTGAAGCTGCCTGACCTCTGGACAGCCTCTAGTCACGGTAAGCTAGGGGAATGTCCCTAGTGCCTTCCTGGCTCGGCTCCTGGGCAGGGTGAGCTGGCCCTGCATGTGCACTGCAGGGGGCAGGTGGTGGAGCCGTCCTAGGGTCTTATCCCCAGCCCTGGGCTGACTGGAACTGCTGGCATCTGGGAGTCGTGACACCGTACAGGCTATTAGTAAGAACTTTAGGCTACGCACTCTTGAGAGCTGAGTTTATGAATTATGTGTGAGCTGCCAGAAGTGGATGAATGACACTAGCCGTTTATTTTCATGTACTCGTTCTCATGTGAACAGGCAGGTAGCTAAATATAAGCACATGTGTTCTGTGTGCTGTCAGTTTTGTAAAATTGAATTACATGGTCTGCATTTGGTATAATAACGTGTTATTTAATGTTTGAGTTTCTGAGCTGGTGCTTGTGAAAACTTTGGGGTCTTTTTCATGTCTGCTGTGTGATTTTATTCATTACTGGGTCTCAGCTGTAAGACTTGAACTCGCTTACTCTTGCAGATACATTGAGTCCACATCACTGAGTATCTCAAATATAAGCTCAGGGTTTAGATTTAACATTCTGTGGAATAATTATGGTATAAATCTATCTTCCTTATTCCTATGCTTTCCTGCTGAGGGGACGAAATCAGCCGTATTCAAGGTAGTCTTGGGTGAAGCTTTTTACTCAGCTATTGAGAGATGATCTCTGAGAGTACACAAGCTGCCAAATCCGTAGGGCTAATAATACATTAGATGTACTGTATCCTGTTTCTGTCCTCTCAGAGAGGAAAGCTTCAAGTTGAAGATCCCATGCTGTTGTTGTCAGTGGTGAGACTGCAGGAGACCAGTGTTTAGCTGTTTTGAGCTACTTCTTATGGCTGTCTAGACATGTCATGAACATTGGGTTAACTCTGCAGATTTATGCCAGGTTAGAGGTACAGTCTGCATTAGTGTTCTTTCAGGAAAAACTCTACAGTGCATCCTACATAAGTAGGTGGGATCTGTTGTCGTTAAGTGTGCAAAAGCACCTGAGATATGCAAGCCTTTCCCTGAGCTTAGGCATTAGTGATTTATTTTTTTTGTTTAAACCACTGCCTTTAATAGTTCTGTTTCATGTTTATTCTTCATACAAGATACAAGACTCAATTGGCTTGACTTTCACTAAATTCTCCAAGATCTTTTTTAAGAATCTAGGCTTAATACCAGTCCCTTCGCAGCTTAAACTTTCCGTCTGTGCAGGGCTGTTGTGGTTCTTGGTTGTGTTTTAGTGAGAGAATATTTCCTCATTTGGAAGTAAAGGAATGTTATACTAATATTTTACACCATCCCAATGACAGAAAACAGAGCCTTCTGGAAAGACGTTCGTGTGTTGATAATTTTTGCTCTCAACTTGGAAAGCATTAGGCCAGGTTAAATGCTGCAGAGCAAAATTTAGTACCAAACAAGAGTGAGAGTTTCCCTCATAGCCTGAAGAGAGATTTTTACAACACAGGATCTCTGATTTCTGTCAAACCTCAAATAAGCTCCCTGCAGCGTTGCCTAATATGTTACATATGCATACTTAGTTCCTTTTTGGATCTCTGCATTTTGCTTCGCAAATCATGAGAACTGAATTGAGGAAGAGATCCGGCTGAGAGCCATGCTTCTTGGTTGTCTTGGTTTTCAGCTTGTTTGCTGTGCAGCTGTTCAACACTGAGGAGGGAGAAGGCACCAGCCAATGCTTAGGCAGCCACTGTCGATGAGATCCTTTCTGGCACAGGGGAGCAGGTGCTGTAGTAGTGTCAGACACCATTGTGGAGAAGCTACTGCTGCTTCTCCAGCATGTGTTGAGGTCCTGTCAGACCTAAGGCTGGCTGTTACAAGACTGTAAATATGATAACCAGAACTTATAAAGTTATGTCCTCTGAAGAGCAGTGGAACTGAAATAATGTTGCAGAACAATTGTCTTTGTTAGCAATTCAGAAAGAAATATCTTGGAGATTATTTGCTACTGTTCCTATGTATTGTTGCATTTATGCTAACTTTGCATGCTAAGTTAACACCTTTGAAATCTGAAAATATAGCTGTGATCTTATGACGTTAGTGTCAAAACAGAATGCTTTTCAGTAGTGCATCCTTCTGTTAGTCTTTTGATACCAGAATACACTGGTTTAATTGCCAGCTCGAATTCCAGTTTGTTGGAACATAGTTGAAAAAGGCAAGGCAGTGCAGAGCAACTGAAGTGTTTTAAGTCAGTGGCTTTTGCCAGGCTTTCAGAGTTGATGAGAATAGCCTGTCGTTACACATGCATGTTCTTCACAGGTGTTCAGTGGGCTATCTGCGATAGCAGCCACAACTGCTTTTTGCACAGCATGTTGTCTGAGCCTTTTAAATGGGTTCCAGAGGGCAAGCAAGTAGTCATTCGTATCGCTTAAGTATATGCTTACTTCTGGTAGTAGCAGATATGTTGCCTTTCTTTTGGTGCTAAGCTGTTTATGGTGTCTGGATTGACCATACACCACTTTCAGATAGAACTGTTTGTTGGGTAGGATGTTGCAGTTGTTGTGAAATCCAGTTCTGAATAATAGTGATGTCTGGAACCTTCACCGGTTAGTGGGGGTGAATAAAGTCGGGTATGGCTTGCTCTTACCAGTAACAGAGGGTGAACCTTAATTATGTTGTGCGTTTACTTTCATCTTCTCAGATGGTGAGACTTACTTTTGGTCTGCTGAGCTGCTTCAGTAAGGTTCTGTGTTGTTACGATTTTATCAGCTCTTGACTTGCCAAAGATACGTTGTTCCCACTGATGCTGGCTATGGTGAAGAAGGAAACATAGTGACAAGTGTTCTGAGTCGGTGTTAGGTACACTTTAATTTGTTTCTTTTCTTTTCATTGCTTTTTTGTAGTACTGAGATTCTCTTCATTGCAACAGGAAACTTTGATTATAAGAGTGGTCTTCCACGGTTGTGTTTTCTGAGATGAATACTGTTTTCCTGCAGAAGGCTTTAATTCAGAATGTGTCCTTAATTGCTCTTTCCTAATTTTTATTAGGTTTAGGAAATTTAAAATTAGGAAATTCCTAATAATTCCTAAAATAAATTGGGAAATTCCTACTAATTTTCTAAAGTAGGAAGAGATGGAAGCATGAAGTTCTTTAAAGAAGTGTCAGATAGGCAGTGTATTTGTTTATAGTAGTTAATCTCTATATTTTAAATTTGTCATTAAAAAATTATTAAATAGAAGGTTGTTTCTGTATTCTTCAGTGTCAAAATAAGTAGCTGCATCCCCACTGGCACTAGTATGTTACAGCAGCTGCACCAGTAACCATAAGGGCAACTTGTGAGAAGTTATGCTGATTCTCATGGGCAGTTACAGAACCCAGTATGTTACAACAGTGTTGAAACGTAATCAGGTATTTGGCCATCTTCTCTGAATTCATGAAGCTTATTACACCAGAAGACTTGAGTAAAAAGGTCTTTGCAGAATGCAAGAGGGCAGTAGGTAACTGTCTTGTACTGTAATGAATATATGGTGATTTGCGTTGCAGCGCTTAGACCTGAGATTTCCCCATCCTGCCCCAGCAGGTTTGGAAGCCTAAGATGTCATGCTTTTACTGCCTCTGATGTGTAGGGGCCCTTTCTTTTCATTCTCTCAGTTTTCATTGATAAGCAGCAGAATAAAGCCATTATATAAACTTAATGATAAATATGCACCATTAGGGTTGGTAAATCCAGATTGACTAAAAGTTTAGGGTTTTGATCAAGGATTTATTTCTGTGGACTTCTTTATTGCCAATCCTGTTACTTGGTAGAAATCCAGCCATGCTGGTTAAGACCTTATCTCTGAGGAAGTAATCCAGCCTTCTCTCAGTCAGAAGGCAGCGATTATGCAATTATGTGGTTGCATATAAAATATCTTCTGGGGAGCAGAAACCTTTGCCCAGCACTACATATTTCAGTTTTCTTCTGTTACTTTGTCACCTGAGAGCCTGCTTGAGTGTTACTTCTGTCCATCAGTGAAGTTTTCCTGAAATAGTTTAGGAGAAGTTTAAAGTGCTTTTGGGATGCTTTCTGAATCTTGGCTTGTGAATACTCTGGGCTCCTGAATAGATGCTGTGGATTGAAGGTTACTTAAAGCCCATAGTACAACTATATTGCAAGTTCGGGTTTCTTCATCCTGGGTCTAGTTTTCCAGAGAACTGCTTTACTCCTGACCTGTTTTCTCTCAGGAGAACTTTGAAAAGATAGGGGACTATAGTAAGTGAAAGAAATCCTTTTGTTAGCCCCAATTGTAGGCTTTTAGTCTTTTCCAAATTAATTGGTAGTTTAGCCAGCCTGATCAATCCATAAAGCTTTCTGGGTGTTCAGTGTGTTCACTGGGGAGATAAATATATTATGGTTTTGTGTCACACACATTTGTGAGATAGCAGTATTATGTAGCATCTGCTGTGGGCAGAAGCCTCATGTCCAACAACACCTGCATTTTAGCATTGAGTTGGGAGGAGTCCTCAGGCCACATTTATTAAAGGGGCTAATGCTCATTTGCAGAAGGTAATCTCTTTTTGCTTATGAGTAATGTAGTAGTATCTCTTCTTTAGATTGTTTCTGAGCAATTGTTCTCCTGGTACAGAATGTCCCTTCAAGAAGAAATGTGGGAGGAGCAGGTTGCCTATGAGGCTATAAGTTCTATCTTGAATTCTTCTTATTTGGTTAGTGCTAGCTTAAGTGGCTTTAAGTAGTGAAACCTAAGTGGCTTTAAGTGCTGAAACCTAAGTGACTTCGGCCCCTTTCAAACTTGGTTTATGTTTTTCCTAAGCTCTTGGAATAGGTAAGCCTAGTACATTTTTTTGGCTCTCCATGTCCTGTGAGGTCTAGTATAATGTTGTTCATGTAAAGATGTTCCTCAACATCTTTGTCGATTACATGGACAGTGGGATTGAGTGAGCCCTCAGCAAGTTTGCTGATGATGCCAAGCTGTGTGGTTCAGTTGATACGCTGGAGGGAAGGAATGCCATCCAGAGGGACCTTGACACGCTTGTGAGGTG